>RJWM01002030.1:16557-138332 GCA_004363535.1 Dasyprocta punctata | reverse complement strand
CCAATGCTTTTTAAATTTTCTCCTCTGAGTATAAAATCACCATTGTCATTTTTTAGGCTGTGTTTGATGCTATGATTATTCCTGATTGTAGTACTTTAACCAAGGTGACATAATTGTTCTAATCAGTAGTTCTTGCCGGTATGCCAAGACTCAGACTGCATCAGGGTCATAAACAATACTATTGCCCAGTGTCAAAGAACCAGGAACTAGGCCAAATAGGTAGCAACTTCTCATCCCCAATAAATAGAATAGGTAAGATCTTGTTTCAGACTCAAAATGCAAAGGCCAGCTTCAACTGGAAGACATATCTGAGATGTAGTCATTCCCTAAGGTTTTACAACACTAGCAAAAAGGCTACCTGCCATAAGCAATTTATAAGACTGAATCCAAAAATTAAATTTAAAAAATAGAAAATAAGAAGACACACATGCAAGATGCAACCCAAGAATTCCAACTCACTAAAGGCAAACCAAGAAGGAAATGAAGTGGAACAATTCAAGAGGCACCCAACTGGACTCTCTGAAGGGCTAATGGTGAAAGTAACAAAGCATATAAATGAGGCTGTATAAATAATCAAATCAGAAATAATTTCTCATGTAAGTAGAGTTGGTGACCATAATGAAAGATATGGTTAGAAACTGTAGAATAGATACATATAAAAATAGAGGAGATTAGGAAAATAATGGAATCCATGAATGACCAACATACGAAAGAAATGGAATGCAAGAAATATATTCAAACAGATTTCTAAGAGATTAAAATTTACATTGAAAGTATATGCAGCAGAATGAGCCAATGTGAGGTCATAATATCAGATATAGATGATGGGATTGTGATTAATGTTCAACAAAAGAAAGATTTCTTAAAAATAGCAAGGAACCATGAAAAATCAATTCAAGAGTTGCAAGATGATGAAAAGAAGAAGAGCATAATGTTGATTGGAGTTTGTGAAAAAGCAGAAGACAGCACAAATTACATTAAAATAAACCTGTTCATAGAAGTGATGCCAGAAAACTTCTCAAGCATGGTAGAAAAATTTGACATACAGGTAAATGAAGCATGCAGAACTCCAATTAGCCATGATCAGAAAAAAACTATAGTTATGTGTATAATAATCAGGATCCCAGAAATTTAACATAAGAACAAAATATTAAAAACTGTTAGAGAAAAGAAACAAATCACCTATAAAGAAAAGCCCATCAATGAAAGCAATACAGGGCTTCAAAACAAGGTATTAGGAAATCAATAATGGCTACCATAATGTATTTTGTTATCTTTGAAATAGTTGTCCACACCATCAAATATAATAAAATTAGACAAACTGAGTGATTTTACTGTATTTTGACTTGTTTGATTGTATTATGCCATCTGATGATACAGGCAACTATTTAGAAGATAACAAGAGGCATTATGGTAACCACTATTGTTTTACTATTGTTTTGAAGTCCTGTATTGCTTCTATTGTTTTGTTTTTATTGGTTTTATTCTGTACTATTTTGTTTGATTTTATTATGCCTGATGGTATGGGCAGTTATTTTAAAGATAACGAGAGGCATTATGGTAGCCATTATTGATTTCCTTTTATCTTTGTTTAAAGTCATGTACCATGTTCATTGTTTTGTTTTGATTGACTCTATTCTGTTTTATTTCATTTGGTTTTATACTCTTCAAAATAATAAAAAAAGAAAAGCCAATCAGAATCACAGCAGAATTCTCAATACAAACTCTCAAGTCAAGGAGATCTTAGACTGAAGTATTTCATGCCCCAAAAGAAAACAACCTCCAGCATAGATAGATGTACCACACAAAGCTAATTTCAAAATTGATGGAGAAATAACATACTTCCATGACAAAGAACACCTGAAGAAATTCATGAATACCAAACCAGTGCTCCAAAATGTTCTGAAGCACATTCTACAAAGAGATAACAAGGACTACAACTTCATGAACCCCAACAGAATGAATCTACCAGGCAAGACAAGTAATTAAACAGAGGGGAAATAAGGGGAAAAAGAATAGGAAAATAGCATGACAAGGATGTCAACACATATCAGTTATGACCATCATTGTAAATGGTCTCAATTCACTAATCAAAAGAAACAGACTGGCAGAATGAATCAAGAGATAACATCAAACAATTTGCTGCATATAGGAAACACATTTAACTCAAAAAGAAATTTATAAAACGAAACTAAAAATGTGGAAAACAATACTCCATGAAACAGGAACCTGGAAAAAAGCAGGAGTAGCTAGTCTGTTTGCAGAGAAACTGGATTTCAAATCAAAACTTATTAAGAGAGAAAAAGAAGGTCAATACATCCTTGTAAAGGGAACAACCCAAGAGGAAGAGGTAACAATTTTAAGTACATATGCACCAAAGTCCAGCACACCCAACTATACAAAACAAATATTAACAGATAAGAAAAATCAAATACACAATAATACAATTGTAATAAGGGGCCTCAGTACCCCGCTGTTACAAACAGACAGATCAACTAGACAAAAATAAAAAAGGAAATATAAGAAGTGAACCAAGCTTTTGAACAAATGGTCTTAGTAGATGTTCACAGAGTGTTCCACCCCACAACATCAGAATGCATAGTCTTCTCAGCTGCACACAGAACATTCTCCAAAATAGACAACATACTAGCTCTTAGAACATGCTTAAGTAAATATAAAGAAATTAAAATTATCCAATCCATACTGTCAGAACATAGTGTAATGAAACTGAAAATCAACAGAAAAAGAAACTTTGAAAACCTCCATAAAGATATGGAAATTAAATGCAACCTCCTGAACAACCATTGGGTCACAGATGAAATTAAGGAAGAGATTAAACAGATCATAAAACTAATATGCCAATACAACACACCAAAACTCAGGGGATACAATGAAGTAGTCCCATGAGGGAAAGTCATAGCACTGAATTCCCACAATCAAGAAAACAGAGCAAGCACAAATGAACAACCTAATGTTGAACCTCAAGCTTCTAGAAAAAGAAGAGAAAGTCAAGCCCAAAGCTCATATGAGGGAGGAAATTATAAAGATCAGAGCAGGAGTCAATGCAATCGAAGTTAAGAAAATAATACAAAGATTCAAAGAATTAAAGAATCAAAGAATTGGTTCTTTCAAAAACTAAATAAAATTGATGAACCTTTAGTCAAACTTTTCAAAACAATGAAAGAAAAGACTCAAATCCATTCAATTAGGAATGAAAAGGGTGAAATTACAACAGATCCTACAGAAATCCAGATCATTAACACCTACTTGGAGAACCCATATTCTGATAAGATATAAAACACATAAGAAATGGACAGATTACTACATATGCATTACCAATGATGACTCAAGAATATATGAAAATTCTAAATAACTCAATATCAGTCAATGAAATTGAACATGTAATTAAAAACCTGCTAATAAAGAAATGTTCAGGTCCTGATGAATTCACTGTGGAATTCTATAAGAGATGTAGAGAAGACCTAATGTTACTCTTCTTAAACTATTTAATAAAACTGACAGAGAAGCAATAGTACCAAAGTCATTCCAGGAAGCAAGTATTACTATGATACCAAAACTGGAGAAGGATCCAACCAAAAAAGAAAACTGCAGGCCAATCTCCTTAATTAACAAACACACAAAAGTCCTCAATGTGATACTAGCAAACAGAATGCAGCAAATCATCAAGAAGAGTATGTACCATGACCAACTAGGATTCATCCCAGGAATGCAGGAATGATTCAATGTAAGCAAATCAATAAATATAACACACCATATTAACAGAGCCAAGGACAAAAACCTTATGATCATCTGAATAGAGACACAAAAAGCATTTGACAAAGTCTAACACCCAGTCATGATAAAAAGCACTATAGATAATTGGGATAGATGGTCTTTATCTCAAATCTGATAAAAGCCATCTATGACAAACCAACAGTCAACATCATACTAAACAGAAACTAAAAGCTTTCACTTTAAAATCAGGAACAAGAATGTTCACTATGAGCACTCCTATTCAATATAGTTCAGGAAACACTAGCCAGAACAATTAGAAAAGAGAAAAAAATAAAAGAAATAAGGATAGGAAAGAAAGAAATTAAATAAACATTATTCATCAATGACATGATATTCTACATAGAAGACCCCAAAAACTCTACCAAAAGACTTCTGGATTTAATAATCAAATTTGGTAGTGTAGCTGTACACAAACTCAACACTCAAAAATCAACAGCATTCCTGTACACAAATAACAAACTCACTGAGAGAAATTAGGAAAAGAACATTTTTCACAATAGCATGCAAAAGTAATGAAATACCTAGGCATAAATCTAACAAAAGAAGCAAAAGACTGCTACATAACAAACTAAAGTACTCTGTAAATGGAGATCAAAGAAGATATCAGAAAATGGGTAGATATCCCTTGTTCTTGGTTAGGAAGAACCAGTAGAGCGAAAATGGCTATACTTCCAAAATTGTTATACAGATTTAATGCAATCTTGATCAAAATGTCAATAGCATATCTCACTGAGTTAGAGAAAACAGTCCTAAAATTTATTTGGAACCCAAAGAGATCTAGAATACCAAAAGCAATTCTGGACCAAAAAGGGAAGGAAAGGGTCATTACAATCCCCAACTTCAAATTATACCACAAAGCTATTGTGAGAAAAACAGCATGATACTGGGAAAAAACACAGACCCAAGGAACAGTGAAACAGATTAGAAGATGCAGAAGCAATGTTAAACACACTCAGCCACCTCATCTTTGACAAAGGAGCCAAACACTGGAAGATAGCCTCTTTAATAAATGGTGGCAGGAAAATTGGCTTACCATGTACCAAAGATTAAAATTAGACCCATGTCTTTCACTGTCCCCTAAATTAATGGATCAAAGATCTAAATTTTAAAACAGAAACCCTATGTTGGCTGGAACATAGAATATGTAGAACACTTGAAGACTCTGATGTAGGCAAAGACTTTATGGACAAAATCCCCAATCGCACAGAAAATATCACAAAGAATCAACAACTGGGGTCTCTCATCTTATTAAAAAAGCCTTTGCACAGCAAAAGAAACATCCAACAGAGTGAAGAGGCAATCCAAAGTGTGGGAAAAAATTTTGTCAGGTGCTCCTCAGACAAATGACTAATATGTAGAATATATAAAGATCTCCAAAAAAGGTACTCCAAATTTAAAGACCCAATTAAAAAATGGGCATCTGAAATGAAGAGATACTTCTCAGATGAAGTAGAAATGAAAAATAAAAATATGAAAAAAGTTCAACATCAGTGGCTTTTCAAGAGATTCAAATTAAAACAACCCTGATATTCTATCTCACTCCAGAAAGAATGGCTATTATCAAGAAATCAACCAATAAAATGTTGATGGTGATGTGGGAGAAAACGAACCCTTTTCCACTGTTGGTGGGAGTGTACAACCAATATAGAAATCAGTATGGAGATTCCTCCAAAAACTAAAACTGGAGGTTCCATTTGACCCAGCTATTCCCCTGCTTTGTATCTTCCCCAAAGCATTAACAGCATTATATCACAGTGATACATGCACACCCATGCTTATAGCAACACAGTATGTAATAGCTAAATCCTGGAAACAGTCCAAGTACCCATCAACCAATAAATGATTAAAAAATATGTGGTATTTTACACAATGTAGTATTACTCTGCTATAAAGAAGGATAAGCTTGAGACATTTCTAGTTAAACAGATGCATCTCAAAATCATACTCTTAAGTGAAATAAATGGATACACAGGTTTAAATACCACATTATTTCTCTGATGTGGAAATCAAAAATGTAAATAAGGACCATAATGCATAGTGGATATTGTGAAAAGGGAAGAAAATTTTCAAGTGGGAAGGATAACAAAGGGAGAGGGCAGGGAAGAAAGAAGGAAGGGACAAGAGAAAAGAGAGAACAGAGGAAAAGTGGAAACAAAGATTTTTTAAATAAGGAGGAGTAGAGCAGTTTAAGGGAGGGGAGGTGAGTGCCAAAAAAAAAAAAAGCAGCAGCAAGATATATCATATACAAGTACAAATTCTATATGATGAATATTATCATTGTGTGTATCTAAAATGTACCAATAAAATTTAAAAAGAAAATAAAATGTAAAGTTAAAAAAAGTGTTGCATGAAGGGTACACAATCTGGAGCAACATTGTAGACACCATATAAAAATCATGTATGATGAAGAATGAAAATAATCCATTTGCTTTGACCAGTTGCAGATAATTTGTATTGCAGAGTCATTTCAGAGGAGTTCTGGGAGTCAAATTCACACAACAGGGTATGAAAAATCTAAATGGCAAGTGTAGAAGTGAAGACAATGAGTGTAGACTGTTTTTCGGACTAAGTAGGAATAAAAGAAGGAAGATGGGACAGTAGCCAGAGGGAGAAATGAGATGGTGGGGAAATGCTTTTAAATTTTACTCTAATAAAAATAATTCAAGTGGAGAAGTTGGGCATGTGGATAGGATTAAGGCAAACAACCAATAGAAATGAAGTCTGAGTTCCAATAGTGGAAAACCTAGGAGCAGCAGCAAAGTGAAAAGCAAAACAAAGAAAAAAGAAAAGAAAAGAAAGAAAAAGGAAAGGAAAGGAAAGGAAAGGAAAGGAAAGGAAAGGAAAGGAAAGGAAAGGAAAGGAAAGGAAAGGAAAAAAAGATCATGGAGCTGGAGGTATACCTCAGTGATAGAGCACTTGGCTAGCATACACAGCATTGAGTTTGATTCTCAGCACTGAAAAAGAAAAGAAAAGGTCTGTGGATAGCTCACTGATAAGTAGATGACCTGGAAGCCCCAGGATAACTGTGCCCAAGTATGTCCTTACTTTCCTTCTGCTTACTCCCCTTATCCAGAGTGCCTCCTTTCTGATGGGTTATTTTTCAAATTCTACTCATCTATTAGCTCATATTCCACCTCCTTAACATGTTTTAACCTATCAATTTCCAAGTGATCTCTTTCTTTTTCATAGTCATTTTATCCAAACCATCATTTTGCCCATTACATTCCATCTGTGAAACCTCCTTTAATTCTTTCTTCAAATAGATTTTACTAATCAGTTTGTCACATATGTGTCTTTTCTCCCCCGTTAGACCGTATACTCCTCAAGGGCAGTTTCTGTCTTAGAATTCTCAGCAGTGTGCCAATGATGGCTGGCAGTGGGTTTTCTTTAAATCTTGCTGATATATGATTAAACAGTGGCAGCCTCTTATGAAGGAGCAGACAGGAACATGCTGAATTAGGCAAGTCCCTAGTGTGTAGTGAGTCATTTTGTCCTCTCAATAGGAAATAAGGATACTAAGTCTCGAGACGCAGAACAAGTTTATCTGAAGTGATAAGTTTAGTATGCAGCAGTGCTGGCATTTGAACCAGAGGCCATTTCTCCTATGCCATTCTGCTTCCATTGTCTACAAAATCTATTCATGTGAAAAAACTCTGTCATGATGATAATGATAAAGATAGAACCCTATTGTGCTTTATTACCAACCAAGCAGTTTCAGTGACCGCTGCACCTTACAGCAAAATCCCCGTGTCTTACCTCCTGACAATCAGCTTGAGAGTTCGAAAAGAGCCTTTGATGAGGATGAGGGCCTCTTGGCGGGAGCCATACAATGGAGTGCCATTGATGTTCACCAGCTCATCACCAGTCCTCATCTTCTGGGACAAAGCTGCCTTGCCTCCATCTTCAATCTGTGTTGCAAAAAACAAAACAGAAAGCAGGTGGTGAAGGAACTTCCCCATAATTCTACTTCCTGGCTCCTCCCAACCTTGGAGCCAAATGTAGGACTAAGATATGGCTCCAGGTAGCTTCTAGGAGCAGCTGACAATTTGATCATAGGCCATTATTTACTGGAGGCAAAGCTTGGGCAAGCCCTCAAGGAAAGAGGCAACATAGGAATAATGCAATTTCTGCCTGGAGGAATGAATAGCCTATTCTGGGAGACGAGCACTTTTAAAAACAGAAAAATGACTTTTGGAAGGCACTCCCACAGAATCACTGAAAAATGTGCACAAAAATTACAGCCAGAAGATATAGGCTACAGCAAAAGTCAGCAAATCCTTTCCTATCTTTGGGTAGGCTTTGAAGTCTGATTGAAACTTTGTTTGAATGCTTGCTCTATTACTTTCTAGGTGTGCGGTTCTGAGCAAGTTACCTTTCTGTCTTTAATAACTTGCTTAGGAAGTGTAGATAGCAAGAATACCTACCTATCATACAGAGTTGTTAGTATAACGATAAACTCTGGTTATTATAACAAGGTAGTAGACTCTGAAGATCTTGAATTTGGCTGCTAACACATTCTGTGAGTGAAATTTTAAATTTTAAAAGATCTGAAGTTGGTAAAAACAAAGTAGCTACTCATATATCTAAATCTCTTCAACAAGTTACTAGAACACTGGTGGCAAACCTATGGCATACATGCCATAGGGGACTGTTTGCATCATTGAAAGCTCTAAAAGTTTCACTGTCATTGGCCTAGAACCATGCTTCCAGTGTTTAACACACAGTGGGCATTCAGCAAAAGCTGGGAATATGGGCATTCACTGTTCCACTGCAGTCCACAAATTTCCTTTGGCTCTGGCAATCCAGGCAAGAAGGTTGTCAGGCTGGGAGGCACTGAAAACGAGGGCAATTAATAACCACTGAGACAGACAAAACCAAAGTAAAGCAGAAAGTCCCCAAATGTCATTGCTTATGGTTCATTTTACATATAAGGTCTCCTTTACCACAAAACTAGTAATTAGATTCACCTATTAGAATACCAATTTCATCCAAGTCATCTCATCCAGCTATCCACTAACTCATTACTCAACTATCTGGTGAATTTTTATGATACACAGACAACATACTAAGGGCTAGAGGCATAAAAATGAACAAAGATCATAGCTCTCAGCCTCAGAGGGGAGTTAGTGTCTAAAGTTTCTATGTTTGTTGAGATGGACAGGTGAGAAAAGGTCCATCTTAATCAGGCATTTTTCAGAGGGAATGGACAGGAGAAGTAAGTATGATTAAATCCTACTGTCCTTAGGGGAAAACAGATTCTAAAAGGGGCAACTCAGGGATGGTCTTTGCTGAAGGCCTGTATATGATTACTTCTACTCTTGCTCTAACCTTTCTCTCACTTTTTGTATGTTTATTTGCTTGTTTTGTATGAGATGTGGTATGGGGATTGAAACCAGGGGTGCTCTATCAATCCCAGCTTTTAAAACATTTTTTTTTTAAATTCTGAGACAGGTTTGTCCAAGATAGTCTTGCGATGCTTCTACCTCACCTTCATAGAATAGCTGGCATTACAGGCATGTGCCACCATATCTGACTCTATCCTCACACTGTGAAAGTTAGACTACTGCTGAGGTTTAAATTGGATAGCTTAGGTGCTATTTGGCATATAAGACTCCTGAGTACAGAGAAAAATGTTAATTCAGGATTTTTAAAACCACTGGGATCTAAAAAAAATCAAATAAACTTAAATTCTGAGTTAAATCACAAACTTATTAAATGTTTTGCAGCTAACCCAATAATACTGTGTGTATTCATATCTTTGTCCTGGGCCACTATTGAAGACAAAAGAAGCCAATACTGGTAAATGAGGAACAACTCTCTGCAAATTAATTAGGATAACATTTCTAGTTCCATTGTCATTACAATTATTATTTCTCAGACTTGACTGCCTGCTTCTTAAAAATAAGAGAAAAAAAGTAAAGTGGGGCAAAGTGCTGTACTTGAATTTCAGAAGTTCTATTTGAATGACTCATTCTCTTGGCATTCACTGAAGGCCCTCAGCATTAGGCAGAACTATCAACATGGATCAGCCATTTGAAAAGGCTTCCTGAGGCTAACAAAGGACCACAAACAGTAGTCTAACTAATGAATGGTAATAGATTTTCCCTACTGATGTACATTGGTCTTCATTTAATCTATTTGTACTTTTATTCATACAACTCAATTATCTATATTACAGGTACCCACAGCAAGTTTTCCCCTCAATATATATTGATATTAAGTACCTCATGGCTAATGAAGCACAGAGTGACACCATCAACATCTCTGTACTGCATATTCTATGCCAGGATGTGAAAGAAGAAAACCTTTTAAACTAAAATGCTTCATTATCAATGCAGCAAAGCTCAGGGCTTTTAGTTTCCCTGTTGCATTCTGTCTGCCACTGAGTCCTCTCAGAGACTCTTTTCTTGAACTATGGCTTCAGGTTGACAGTGCTCCTTTTTCTGTTCCATGCCCTTCTCAGTTGACAGCAACATCTTCCACAGGATGTGGAGGGTGAGTGCAATAATGCCACTTTAGTACAAATGTAAGACTGCTCAGACAACAAACTAAAAAATTTTGAGTACTCAGCATATTTCAAGAGTCCAAATGGATCAGATGAGGAAATGAAACTGTCCAGTTGAAGACCGTCGGGACTATGCCCTATACTAGCTCTTTTCCATATGTAGGCCATTTACTGAGCTGTACAACTGATTCCTTATTCTTCCACACTTTTTGGTCCTGTTTTATGATTGCTTACTAGTTGGTCTCCTCCATCCTCTACTTCTTAATCCCTGAGATCCACCATGTTTTGCATTTATTGTTTGCCTTTCTGACAGTACTCCAAGGTCAATGGCTCACCTACATTTTTGTTTATATGGATGACAAGGCATATGTTCATGATCTGAGTCAGAAAGGGGGGGAGGGAGGAAGGGAGAAAGGAAGGAAGGAAGGAAGGAAGGAAGGAAGGAAGGAAGGAAGGAAGAAAGAAAGAAAGAAAGAAAGAAAGAAAGAAAGAAAGAAAAGAAGAAAGGAAGGAAGGAAGAAAGGAAGGAAAGCAAATGAAAAGAAAAAAATGGGATGGTGGGAAAAGAACATCTGCATGTATCTCTTCTATAAAAAATTTCTTTTTTCCTTTTCTATAACCCTCCTTGTAACCTGGCTGAGGTCCAGGAAAGGTATGAATCAACAAACTTGCTGAAATTAACATACCCTGCTGTATAACATCATAAGATGCTGCCCATTCAGTAAGGTTTACCAGCTCTTCCTGAATCAAATATTCAGGGTAGCTATGTTGTTTCATTTAAAGTGTTGTATATTCTCAGATTAGACCCAGATGCATTGGACTGTCACACATGACAAAATTCAATATAAATGGTGGTCAACTTAATGTGTCAATTTGGATTATCCAAGTGCTCACTAGGCTACCCATGACTGGCCAAGTAACTGAAAATGTATTGTAAAGAGGTCATACAATCAAAAGCCAGCTGGTTTCTGGAAATCTGGGAGATATCAATTGACCATGGACAAGTTCCTTTTCACTCCTGCAGCCTCTCTTACACTTACTGGTAAAATTTGAGGCCCTGCCTGTATGATTTCCTTGGAATCTGACAGCTCTGGGCCTTTACAGTACTGACATTCAGTGACCTGTGAACAGTTACCAAAGTCATTCATTATCCTTCTGCTGACAAAGATAATCCCAGCTTTTCCCTCCATTTTACTTTGTCTTCATCAGTGTTTCACTCCTCTAAAACTAATTAACATCCACCTCTCAATTCTTTATTGTTACAGAATAGTTCACCAAGAATGGAATATTTAATAAGGCATAGTTAGGACAATGAGAGAAAAAAGATTACTGGAGCCCCGTCTTGTGTTAATGAGTTAGTGACTTGGAAATGTTTGATGGGTTTTCAGTGAAGCATAAAGTATTCTGATAGCTGCCAAAAGAGTGACAAGTTGGACCCTTGAGAATAAAGGGAAAGAAAAATGGGCATAGCAGCGCTTTACCAGCTTTTTAATAGCTTTTATTTAGTCAAAAGCAAGCAGATACTTGCTTGCATCCTTTGAATAAATTTAGGAGATATACAGATGTGAAGGAAAGAAATATTAGATTAATGTTTCAAAGCTCCATTCAGTAGACAAAATACCAGCTGCAACAATAACCAACAAGTATTGAATGCCTATTATAGGAGTGTAAGAACAACACTAAAAATTAATGAAGCAACTGTGCATACCTCTTCTTTCTACAAGAAATTTAGAATGTAGGCATCAGCTGAAACTTTCTCATCAATTCTCAGAGCTTCAGGCTAAATTACCAGACCATACTCCTACATCTGCCAGCTTATTTATAGTGTAACAAGGCAAGTAACATAATTTTTCATTGATTTTTTTTTGCAAATAGAAAAATTCCTCGTCGATATATAGATACAGATATAGCCTCTGAATGTCTTAGAATCTTTGAAAGATTTTATGGTTTTTATAAGGTTTAATAATATAAATACCTGTTCATCAAATTGACCTTTTCTTGGAAATCAATAGAGAGAAAAGGATAAGCTGGCTTTGGAAATTTTAACCATTAGGAAGCAGAATCTTCAAAGACTATATAAAGTCTGTGCCTTTTCTGAAACTTAGTGTGAAATCTTGAGTGAACCGCAGATTGAGAGCTATCTTTTTCTCATTTGCCATCTCTCCCCTATTAGTATCTCTTAGAATCTCTGCATGCTATAAGCAATTAATCAGAGTGACCTAAACAGGGAAGAGATAGGGGTTTTAAAACCTCTGCAATCTCCTTGGGATGCCTTTCAACACTATGATCCCAGGTGGCAGACACTGGCAGCCCTAACTTGTCTCTCTCAGCAATTCTATCCCCAAAAAAATCCTTCTCAAATTTCAAAAGCAGTCTAGGTATAAAAAATAAACCCAAGAAATTCTCTTGCTCCTAATTTCGTCTTCCCTACTTTACTGCAGATTACCAAAAGGCATAACAGAAAACGAAAACTTATCTCTTAAATAAATAAAAATTCAAAACTCACAACTAGTTAAAAAGGTGTAAGTAGGCCTGTTTGACAGCAGCAATGCATGTATGTAGCGAAAATGAGAGGATGAATAGCAAGGGAGACACCATTCTTCCTGTCTACCACCTAAGAAGGATCTTCTGCAGAGTGTAAAGCTCTGTGGATCAAGTCCAAGGACTTCTCTGACCTTGAGCCAGTTGGACTCTGCTGTGCCTCCACACCATGTCCTACCCCTACAGACCAACTGTTCCTCCCAGCTGCTTCATCACCCTCTAGTTTACTAATCCTCACAACAAAGACCTTCAAAGCTCTGAATCATTAAGCTTTCCTGGGGATTAGACCAAATTGAAGTCTAAGCAATTTTGCCACAAAATCAGCCCAGAACCAACCTCAGCTCTAGGAATTTGATGATGAGGATAGGGGAAAGAAGTCAAAAGCACTGTCCTACGTCATCAGTAAAAGGCTAGTTTGTCGTTGCTCCTACTGAGTCAGATGTCCTGCTGTCTCTATAAACCAGGGAAGGGGAGACCAACATGGCTGGATGAGAGAAAACTCATTATTAGCTGTTTTCTTCATTGGAGTCTTGTTTACTCTTTATCAACAATAGTCATTTGTTTACACTGAAGTCTTTTGCTGACATTATTATTATCAGTGTTTATCACAAATGTTAGTATTCAGTGGTTTAGAACAATAGTGTCCAGAACATGGTATATACTCAAAGATATTAACAACATGACTCACTGGAACTTTTGTTTACATTTTTGTTTATCTGGAACAAATTAAAATCAAACTTTATTAATACTTTACTATTCTTGAACATAAATTATATCATCATAAATAAAATTGTGTATATTGGGGACATGCGCTCAAAACATTTTTACTGACATAAACATTTTTTTTTCTATGGCATTGGGGATCAAACTCACAACCTTGTGCCTGCCAGACGGGCGATTAAGCCACTGAGCCAAACTCCCAGCCCTAGTTTTTTTGAGACAGGGTCGCACTATGTAGCTCAGGTCGGCCTTGTGCTCGCGTTGTAGCCCAAGCCAGCCTCGAACTCACAACGCTCCACCTAACTCAGCCTCCCGAGTGCTGGGATTAAAGGTGTGCACCACCATGCCCAGCCTGACATAAACGTTTCTTAAGAAAATAAGAAGGCTTTAGCTTTTATTGTGATCTTGAAGTGGACAGAGACTTATTTGATAAGATGTAAAAAGCAGAAACTACAAAAATAAGTGACATATGAGAATTTATCAAAGCAAAAAACAAAAACATCAAAGGTCTCATCAAAAACAAACAAACAAACAAACAGAAAATACAAGCCGTGGAACAGAAAAAAACATTTGTCATACATCTGACAAAGGACTTATACCCAGAAAATGAAATGAACTGCAAATCAATAAGAGATAGACGAACATCCAATTAACAGTTGGCAAAAGACTTGTATAAGAACTTCAACAAAGAAGATAGCCAAATGCCTGATAAGCATATGAAAAGGAATTCAATCAAAAATTTTCATCAAGAAATGCAATTTAAATTACTGTAAAATATCACTACATATCCATCTGAGTACCTAAAATTAAAAAGACTGAAAATACTACACATTGATAAGAATGTAAAGCAATTTGAACTCTACATTCCTGCCAGTAATTCTACAACTATTCTGGAAATCTGTATACCTATTTAATCCCAGATCCAGAAATTTAACACATAGAGACATCCAAGAGAAAGAAATGTATGTGCCCATAAAAATATGTATGACGCAGATATCTACCAAAACACACACATAGATGCACACATGAACAAGTACATGCACATGCAGCATATGACACTAATTAAAAAGAACAAACTACTGATGCATGCAATAAGATGCATGAATCTTAAAAATATTATGTTGTGTGAAAGAGGTCAGATTACTATATGATTCCATATTAGATGAAGATCAAGAACAGAAAATGCTAATCAGTGTTGATAATTCTGAAAAGTAGTTAACTATAGAGAAGGTGCACTCATTGTTAAAAGCACATGAATAATTTTCTGGAGTGGTTGGAAATGTATATATATATATGTATATATATATACATATATATATATATATATGGTTGCTGATTACATGGGAGTGAACACATCTAAAAATTGATTGTGATTCATGCCTTTTACTGTATGTAAGTTGTTCTCTAATTTAAGAAGGAATTTGAAAAATAAAGACCTGTGGACTATAAAGTTTATTATTCTAAATGGCAAAACATTTCTCTTAAAGGGTAGGTATTCACCATAGGGTTCTAATTTATGAATTTGCTCATTCATTGCCCCTATCTGCTTCAAGACAGTATTCATTCACTCTTCCCTTCAAGGTGGATGTGTGCAGTAGGAAGCAAAAATGAAGATCAACACTTCCTTTTCTTTACCCGCCAACTGGTAAACCTCAAAAGTTTTGCTTTGAATCTCTAATTGCTATTTTAACATGTCCTAAACACAGAATCAGTCTTTGCCCAATTTTGGAACCATCCACTCATGTTCCTCTTGTCTATGCTAGATATGTCTCTTTCTTATGGTCCCCAGAATTCCTGACACCTACTTTTAGTGACTGAATTTCATCAGACATTGTCATGCAGGCAACTATCTCTTCCTCAGATATCATTATTGTCCCTTTAATGGATGCTTGTGCTTCCTGGCTATTTCATAAGATAGGACCTTTAGTGGCACACGTGATCAAAAACCCTTACAAAGTTGTTAACAATAATGAGAATTTGGGGAAGACTGGGGTGAAAGAAACTAGAGGAATGTATATGGCAGTGTGCTAGAAGTTTTGCTTCTGAATTCTAGAAGCAGTTGCCAGGAACGCAGTCCACTATGTACAGCTGTGATATGCTCCTTTGTATAAGGTTTTTTAAACAGTTTAGAACAAACCAGATCCATAATGTCCTCCAGAATGAGAAAGTCACTTCATACAGATCTAGCAGGTGAGATGAGGATACTGAAAAGAACAATAGTGTTTCACAAACCATACAAAACACTGCTGACTAGAAGTGTAGCTCAGTGGCAGAGTACTCTCCTTTCACACATAAGGCCCTGTGTTTCATTCCCAGCACTTGGGGGAAAAACACTCAGAGTACATATCACTTCTTTGGCATTTTTGAACTGTGCGTAATGCCCGAATTAAAACAAGAATGCATGTTAAATTCCACCGGATTACTAGAGAGAGATGGAAGTAATACTGCTTGGATTAATCTAATTTTTTTTCCTCCAGTATCAACCCATTGCTAATTTGAAAATCATTCTTCAAATTGATCAGAACCATCTTTTTAAGTTGCCAGCTGACTGCAAATGAATTAGATACAGCCTTCTAGCCCAAGACGATGTGACTATCTGGAATCTGAACCATCCCAAGGCCAGGTTCACTGAATAACTCAGTGCTCATTCCCTGAAGCCATTTATTCATAATCCATTATGCAAAAAGCCAAAGAGAGTTTCTAAACAGTGCACATACCCAACATTAGTCACTTCTGACTGGAAAAGGACCGATACACTAAACACACTTGAGGGGAGGAACAAAAGGCTGCCTCTGGAAATCACTGGCCTATTTTGCTGCCTTGAAACCACTTGTCTATCTTACTAGGTACTCATGTTCCTCCTGCAGATGTGGATGAATGAAGACAGGCTTGCTTGCTATTTTTCAGAGCTAGGCACCTGCATTCCACCACTGGAACATTAGTTGCCCCTGCCCAGTTCCTACTTTCTTACCAATAATTTGAAACTCTGAATTTTTCTTAGCTGTCTAACCAGTGAGAAATGAAGAAAAGAAGCACTTAAATTCCATCCTTCTGTTTGCTACCAAAGCAAACAGCTCCCACAGAAACAACCTACCAAGGCCTATGTGTATGTTGCAAAAGCAGTAACAGTACTTTTTACTGACCCTAGGACAGATACACTTTTAAATTAAATGGGTCCAGTGACTTCTACTTCTATGCAATGCTGCAAATCTGAGAATAAGTGAACATACTGTCTATTCCAAGTGTCCTGTTCACAAAGTGAAGATAAATGACATACTATCTCTTTCCCACTCAGTAAAATGTGTCAACTAACATAAAACAACTGACCTTCTACAAATTAATGAAAGTGGATTCAATTGTCTATGTGTGTTAATGGTGGATAGGGATTCATAACAGAGATCATTTTCTGTTTGCAACGCAGGCATTAGCTAAGTGAAACAAAGGAGGAAAGGAGAGGCATTCCAGTTCAAGGCCTGGGGCATAAAAGGTGTGCAGTGCAGAAGTCATTCTTTCTGGTATTAGATTTGCCTTTTAGGTTAAGGCTAGGTGAAAAGGGAGAACTGGATTCTTACTCCATTTCCCTGCTCACTCACATTTCTCTAATCTTAAACACAAGGGTAGAGCCCTGCCCCTTGTCCTATAATGGTGGACCCTCTCTGACAGCAGACTTCACACACGTTGGCACTGAGACTGTTTAATAGCCAAAGTCACTCTAGTGCTCTTCTTTTTCTGAGATTATAACAAAATAGTTTTGTTTTCCACGTGTACACTGCTCTTTATGATCTTTAGCTAACAATCCAGACTTTTTGCTAAAGAGCCATATTTTTTTAAAAAAGCATTGTTTTTAATTGGCTCAGAATATTTCAGAATAATTATCCTTGAGCTAAATGTCCTGTTTGTCATGAGATGATCAGAGGTAAGTGTTAGACTCTTAATTTGGTAGGAGGAATGAATTCTTTAAGGAAATCTTAGAAGCATGGCAGTAATACCTTGTGCCCAGATATGATTCTCCTCAGTCTTTAACATTCCTAGACTTAAGAAGTTAATTTAAAACACACACACGCACGCACACACACACACACACACACACACACAAGCCTTCACAAACAGACCACAAACACACAGATTTAACGACTCCCAGCATCTCAGAATTCAAAGTAACATCTACTCCATCTTCCTGTATGCAGACATTATATCAGGTCCTTTCAGTCTACCATACTTGAAATATTTGAGAGAAATCCAGACGATGAGCATAAACCAAATTCTAAGTTGATTTAGTTCTTAGTTAACCAGTTCCCTCAGACTCCTAAAAGGTGTGTGTGGTATGGTAGACGGGGACGCTCACCAATGTTTTAATGAGTCTGTCTTGACCTTACTTCATGTGACTATGGTCCCTTTCTAAAAAGCCATTTGTTCAGTGAGTTTAGTTTTATATCTTCATGATTCTGTGTTTATGCCTTTGTAGGGCTGTTCATATAAACAAATCGCAAGTCAGAAAAACATTCTTTGTCAAGTTAGGTTTCTTGATTTGGGTTTGGACAATATGGCCGCCATAATATTGTTAAAAAAGAAAAAGGTCTAAGTATCTGTAGTGTGCATTCAGCACTAATAGACAGTAAGTGATAGTGAAGTTTTGTCGGATCTGATTTAGATTACCTGTGGCTGCTGTGAATTATATGGAATTACATAGAGTTTAATGGTTCTCTGGCAATCTGCCTTGGCCCAGAGCCAAGACAGCTAATGCTTCAATCAAGCTGGCCTCCCCTCCCCACCCCAAGACAATTTCTGTTCCTATCTGAGTGTATCTGTGATGAAGTTTCAATGACACTCCCATAGGAATGCCAAAGGTCTTTTGTCTCCCCTACCCCTGTCTCTCTATCTTCTTTATGGCCAAGTATATTAACTGTTCCTGTTGCTTTGCTGAGACAAACTGCTAGTATTTATGAAGACAGGAGTTTTTAAGGTTTGATCAAAACAGAAGAGCCAACAGTTAAAGATGGAAACAGGGCAAATATTAGTTGGTCCTTTCTTTCGTAGTGCCATCAGCAATATCCAAATTATTCTCAAGGGTAGGGGCCTTAAAGCCACTCCGTGCCATAGATGCAGCTCAGGAAAGCATCCCATTGTGAGCAGGTATGGTGGCCTGACAAAGTGAATCCTATTGCATGACAAGTTAATCTTCCTCTCTTTTAGGAACCCAAATGGCCCTGAGGCTGGGATTCTGCCACAAATTGTTGGTATCACTTTCACAGAGTTAGGACAGTGAAAAAAGGCCAACTGCAAAAAGGCCAGAAAAGTCCTCAGCAAACTTACCAAAAAAGGCACCTTTAACTCCAAAATGCAATCGATTCTGGGCCAGATCTTGCATCAATCCCTGTTCACCTTCAATTTCTCCTCAAACTTCTAGTGGCACTTCAGCAGTAGCACCTACTGCTCTTTTGGCTAAGGCGACTCCCAGACCCTTTGTCCAATCAATTCCAAAGTTCCATTTACTGGCTTTACTAAGGACAAAGCTCATTCTAAGAGACTAGCTGCCATTGAACTAGCAGGAGGAAAAGGGCAGAAACCACAGGATTCCTACTTTGCTCTGATTGCTTCTAACTCATTTCAGCTGCTAAGGGGAGGCCCTGATGGGGGAGCTGGCAGAGGAAATGGGTTCCATGTACAGTCCACTTTAAATTACTCACAATTGTGTGCTCAAAAATGTCTCCGCTAAACATTTAGCTTATTCATTAGCATGAGACGTAAAGCTTTAGATTTTGCTGCACTGTTCACCCAGATTGCTTGAGCTGGTTCCTTAGGCAAAAATGATTAAATGTTTGGCAAGTCAGATATATGCAGGAAAGATGAAGAACCTCCAAGGATGGTTAAACGTGGACTCAGGAAAGGTGGTTTCATATGATTTTTAAACACATAACAGATAGTGAGAATCAGCTGTTTTCAATTTTGATTGAAAACAGAGCAAATAAAAAGAAATTGAACTTGCAATGAGGGAGAATGATGTTAACAAGAAGGAGGAACTACCTGCTAGGAAAATTAGGTAAATATTAGACCAAGTGGTGGGTCCATGAAGGATATGGAATTTCCTTCTTTGGAGTGGCTCTTCTGTTTGGGCTATTTTTGTGTGGTCCTTCCAGGGGATGAGGGGAGGTGGAAAGAAAGGCAGCTAAAGGTTGAATTCAAGCCCTCTCAAAGCTCAGAATTTCTTCTTTGTAACATTCCAGAATCTGTAACAAGAATGACTAAGACACTTACTATGAAAGAAGCAACAAGCAGCTTGAGCTTGCTGCTGATCTCAAATGTTTAGATTCATCCCAACTCTGTAGACGTCTGTATAAGCCAGGCTTTTAGCCTGGTCCCCACAGTCTCAAGAAAGCAAACAAAGACTTGCTTTTGGCTCTCCAGAACCTCTAGGGAATGTATTTGGGAATAATATTTTCTGAACCCAAAAGCAGGAGGTGGTCTGACAATTATATTTATGGAGAAAAGAAAACAGAATATATGAAATTAGAACTGTCCTGGGAAATCTGGGACATATACTCTCCATAGTCACTTATTATCTCTTTCTGAGAGTCCCAACATAGGAAGGAGCTCATTAAACTACCATGTGGTAGTATCATGTGGTTTGGGGCCTGGGTTCTTTTCTTGTTTACAGCAAGACCATTCAGGTCCATGAAAAGTTAGGGTCATAATAGGCCAATACAAACTGAAATACCTGCTGAGCAGGTTAGAGAAAGAGGTGGTCTTTGTCCTTCCTTAGCATTCTCCCCATTCTAAAATGTACAAAGGGTCATAACTGTAGCCTTACCATAAATCCTACATAGGTTATAGAGGGAAAGAAAAGTGAACTGTCACAGTGATCTTATTCATTCTTCGTTCCTTAGGGCAGCAGGTCTCAAAGTGTGGTCCCTGGACCAGAGGCATTAGCATCTCCTGTAAAGTTGTTAGAAATACAAATTGTCTGGACCTACCCTTGGTTAACTGAATCACAAACTCTTGGGCTGGGGTCAGTAGTCTGTGTTTTTAAACATTCCAGGTGATCCTGATGAAAATCCCTAGATTGGAAGTCTTCCTAGTGATGCTCACATTGCCAGCCAGTATCAACACTACGAGCCAAGACTATCAGAGCCACGGGCATGTTTAGTAAGGGCAGACCCTGGCCCATCAGTATCAATGCCAATACAGCCTACAATGTCTCTCATAATTGCTCCTAGATCATGGACTCCTCTGACTCTTACTACATACCAAACTATAGTCAGCCTTCCATATCCACAGGTTTTGTGTCAACAGATTCAATCATCCTTGGATCAAAAATTATTTAGGAAGAAAACTGTATCTGTGTTGATCATGGAAAGACTTTTTCCCTTTGTTAGTCCACAAATAATACAGTATAAAAACTACTTGCATTGTATCAGTTATAAGTAATCTAGAGATGATTTAAAATATACAGGAGGATATATGTAGGTTGCATACTAATACTGCATCATTTTATACAAGGGACTTGAAAAACTATGGATTTTGTAATCTGTTGGAGTTGGAACTGAGGCTTTTTTCCTGGTGTTCTTCCCCCATGAACATCAGGAAATACAACACTGGGTACCTGGATTTCAAGTCAGTAACTCTGTATGCTCTAATAGGCCCTTTTCAAATAGGCCAAGGCAATTTAAGCTTCTCTTCTAAATACTACTTAGGTGCACACACTCCTCCGAGTGTTCTGTAATATTTCAGCCCTTAGCTTCAATCTGAGTCTCAACAAACTGACTACAGCTAACTCTGAGGACAAAGCCAGAAACGTTTTATGTTTAAAAGCATCTTTACCTTTAAGCATGAAGAGATGCTGAAAAGAATACCCATTTAGTGCTAGGCCTTATACTTGTTTTGAACAGGTTTAAACTGATAAAGTCAATTGCTATAACCAATAGGCAACCTTTAACAAATATTTTCTTAAAAGGAACAAAGATATGTTTCCAGGTGAAAGTTATCAAAATGAAGGTTATGGAGGACAAAATCTTGTTAAATACCTTCCGATTCACCCCTAGAGCCTCAATCAGTGAAGGAAAAGAGATCTAAACACATTCTAGTTAGAATCATTGAATTCTGCAACAGAGCTGCTGGTTCAGTTAGGAAAAGGCACAGAAGGGCTAAATTCAACGAATACAAATTTCTGGGGTGATGGTAATGTTACACACACTGGTAGAGATCTGGGATACACGGGTGCATGCTGTGTCAAAACTCACTGAATGGTACACTTAAGATCTGTGAACTTAATTATATGCAAGTTTTGCCTCAAAAGAAAAGAACTGTAAACACTGAACTCTAGTAAGTAATACACATGCAGAAATCCGTATGGGACTTGTACTGATGCATTCAATTTATTTTAAAATGTGACAGAAAATAATAGGGACCAATAGATGGATAGAGAAAATCAATAGATGAATAGATATGTGATAAAGCAAGTAATCAAAAGTATTAATAGAAACTAGATAATACAATATTCTTTTAGTTTTTCTGTACACTTAAAAAATTCTATCATAAAATGTCAAAAACACAAGAAAAAATTTGATTTAATTATCAGACAGACCATTCATTAATTTATTCATTTCACAAACAGTATACATGAGCTGACTGTGTGCTAGGCAATAGTTCAAACACTGACTCTGCCATTTAATAGCAGTGTAACTTTGGGTAAATCACTTCAACTGTCTGGATTGTTTCCTTATCTGCTAAATGGGGAGATTAATAGTACCTGCTACCATGGAAGATACTTATTTTTGAAATTGCATTTAAATTACTGTGCACCTAATCACAGTTGGACTGAGTAGGGAATTCTTGATGAAGTGCTTCTTGTTCACAACTGTGGAAATCCTTTAGTGTTGGTCTCAGTTTGATAGCTGAGGATATTTTGTTTCTTGGAACTTTTTTGCAATTTGGGCTAAAAGCTTGGATTATGCTCTCTGTAGCACTCAAATGCTTCAACAGACTCCCTGATACTCAACCAGATTTTAGGTTGCAAACTACCCTTTGCAAACAAATAATGCTAGAAAAAGGTATTTGGAAATAAATACAAGGCAAAATTTATGAAAAAGTAATTCTGCAGTGTGATCTAAGCTCACCCACATCCATTTGAACCCATGGTCAAAATGCTTTATTGGCAACCTGCTCTCTTGCTCATATTCTCCCTTCACTGTGGTATCTTTTCTATCTCTGGGGTGATTCCCAAGAAATGGACCATACAGTTTGGAAAATAAGTTCACCTCTTGTAGGTTCCCTTTTCAGTTCCCTTCCTGAAAGGATCTTCTCTGCATTCTTCTCCTTAATGCAGATCTCATCATTTACTAACTAGTGAGAGAGAAGTAAGATATTCTATTTATCAAGGCCAGGTCCATGCTCCTCTCCAAGTGGTCAAATCTGGCTTTGGTGAATTATCTCGTTGGCCCAGGGTAACAAACAGGCTGGCTCTGTCTCCCCAGAAAGTACTGTCGAAAATTGGACCTCAGGATGCATCTTGAGAACAGGCAAATGGGAGTCTGTCTAAGGAGGCAATAAAGCCCAGAAACTGATAAAGAGCAGAAACTCAGGCCAAGAAGTCACCCAGAAAGGAATTTTATGAAGCCTCCACCCAGCAGGCCCGTCTGTAATACAGGGAACCATGTCCCCAAATACAGCAGCATTTCATGTGATCAGATGCAATCAGAGTACAGTTAAGGCATTTTAAGTGACAGAGAACCCTGGACAGCAAAGATGTCTCTGCAAGGCTTTGTCACTAGCCCTTAAAATCTAACCTTGAAGTTCATCTCATGGATTAAATACTGAAGACTTTACCTAGTCTGTACTCACAGCAACACCAGAAGAATTTGCACAATTCATAGAACTCATGCAGTCAATGAAAATACCATTACATATCTTTTTAATTTGATATTTTTTAAAAGCAGGAATGTCAATTTATTAATGAACAATGATAACTCAACTGTCACAAATTGTTGGGAGCTGTTGAAGCTGAAAATTGACCACAGATGCAGGGCTGGGGCATGGCTGTCCCAAGAACAAAGAGTGCCTGAGACAAGCCACGTGAAGAAGCTGCTTCAGCCCAGAAAACACCTAGCCCCAAGACAATCCAGGCAATGGGTTGCTAGGACAACGGGGTGTCATGTGACATTAAGTTGCTAAAAGGTATAAATAAACGCCCATGCAGTGAGGGAGCAGTTCCTTTCTTCCCATCCAGAGTAAGGACTCCTCCTGACTCCAACTTTGTCTATTTTCTCATCCTCTCACAGTCCTTCCCCCAAGGAACCTCAAGGGGCCGCACAGGTCGTGGCAACAAATACTTCAATTTTTGAGGGCCAAGCCTGTTTCCTCTTTGCAGGCTGCCCTTCCAGAAAACCAGGGGCAAACTACTCAGATCCTGCTTTACCACTTGCTAGCTATTAGAAAGCTATTCAACTTCTCTGAGTTACACTTTCCTTCTCTGTGATTTTTTTCAGTTTAATATTTGTACTTTATCTTCTATAAGCATAATTTCAATTTATAGCATGCTAAGAGGGCAACACAGAAGAAAGAATTACAACTTTTAATGCTTGTATATGTGAGACTCTATCATTAAACTTGGTTCCTCATACTGGGAAGCAGATGCCCATACCATAGTTTTTCTAATGGAAATACATACTTTAGCATAATGGAAATACATACTTTAGCTGGGGGAATGCAGGAAGCAATCTTTGTGTTCACCCACTTGACATGATGAACAGCAAGGTTAATACATGGGTGTCAAAGTGTAAATGGGTGAGTTTAACCTACATTTTGAGCCATGTTACATTTTTGTGTATTTAGATTTTTTTTTTTTTTTTTTGGTACCAGGAATTGAACTCATGGCCTCACACTTGCCAGGCAGGCATTTGTGCTGCTGAGCTATATCCCCAGCCCTAGAATTTTTTTTTTTGTGGTACTGGGAATCGAACTCACAACCTTGCACCTGCCAGGTAGGCGCTTAAGCCACTGAGCCAAATTGCCGGCCCTATTTTTTTTCGAGGCAGGGTTGCACTATGTAGTTCAGGCCAGTCTTGCTCACATTGTAGCCCAAGCCAGCCTTGAATTCACAATGCTCCACCTACCTCAG
The DNA here is from genome assembly GCA_004363535.1 of Dasyprocta punctata. NCBI lineage: Eukaryota > Metazoa > Chordata > Mammalia > Rodentia > Dasyproctidae > Dasyprocta > Dasyprocta punctata. The sequence continues at coordinate 113,658 of RJWM01002030.1, read as the reverse complement.
CCTCCCAAGTGCTGGGATTAAAGGCGTGCACCACCACACCCAGCAGAATTTTTTTATTCAATGTTTTCTTTTGATTTTTCTTGTAAAATTAGCCCAATTCAATATAATGTCACATGAAAATATATTTTTACAACTTAGTGAGGAGGTGGAAAGTGAGTCATCAGATGACTCCCCTACTGATGATGATTTGGATAAGATAAGCCAAAGAAGTTAGCAAGATATGACAGATATGCAGCTAGAGATATGACAGATAAAGAAGTACAGAATGAAGATCCTGAATCAGAGGAGGAAGAAAATAATATGTAAATAAATAGTTGACTAGTCAAAGTGCTACAAAATGCTCATGTATACCTGAATGATCTAATGTTAGAGCAAGGTCAGAAAATGTTACTAGATTCTTGCCAGTGGTGAAACCTATTGGACAGAATGCCAACACTGCAGTACAGTGTTAGAAACTGTTTGTAATGAATGCTAATGAAATACAAGAGAACATTCTATATTCATCAACAGTAATATTCAAAAATATATTTGTTATGACACCTCACTCTCTGAACTACAAGTCTTCAGATCAGGGCTTTATCATTCTAATTGTCAGACTCTAAAGGGTTTATAGAGTACTGACAGATGTGGCTGTGGCATTGAGATTTTTAGAACAATGAAGTTCAGTGAAGTTCAAGTTCGCTTTTTTTTTCAAAATTGCCTATATTTTGACAACAAAAATATCCACCAAGAAATAAAAAAGAAAAAATCTGACAATTTGGCTGCTATTCATTTATATTTTGAAAGCTTTGTTTTGAAGCATCAAGTAATTGTTATACCATCTGAAAAAATGGCAATTGACAAAGAACTTGCCTTGTTTTGTGGCTGTTGAATGTTTTGACAATATATGACAAATTTGGTATAAAAATATATGCCCCGGTAGATGTGAAGACATTATAAATCTATAATGCATAAATTTATCCTGGAACTCAGCCACCAGGTCTTCATTTATGCAGTAATAAACTATATGACATTGTCTACAGACTTGTTTTACCTACTTTAAAGAGTAACCCAAATGTTACATTCGATAATTGGTTCACTAGTTACCTATTGATGCTACATTTGCTAAAAAAATTTCAGCTGACCAGCACAGGAGCTATTTGCAAGAACAAGGCTGAGATTCCTAAAAAAAAATCCTGCAACATCACAATAAAGAAATGTATAGTACAATCTTAGGATTTCAGAAAGACATAATAATGGCCTCCTATATGGAGAAGAAAAACAAACCAGTATTGATACTTTCAGCATTACACCTTGATGATAAGATTGATAGTGAAGTTGGGCATGGTGGTGCATGCCTAATGTCCCAGCATTCAGGAGGCAGAAGCAGGAGGAGCCTGTGAGTTTAAGGTCAACCTATGCTGTACAATGAGTTCCAGGCTAGCCTGGACTACATTATGGTGCAGAAAAACAAAGTAATATTGATACTGTCAACATTACACCATGATGATAAGATTGAAAATGAAGATAGGCTTGGTGGTGCATGCTTGTAATCCTAGACTCAAGAGGCTGAGGCAGGAGGATCCTGTAAATTCAAGGTCAGCCTATGCTACACAGTGAGTTCAAGGCTAACCTGGACTATATAGCAATAACCTATCTCAAAACAAATAAACAAAAATTTGATAGTGAATCCTTGACACAAATGAAGCCAGAAATGGCCACATTTTATAATAAAACAAAAGGCAGATGCTATTGAGGAGTTATCCAGAAACTATTACATCAGTCAAAACACAAAGTGTTTGGCCAATGGTTGTGCTTTACTCGATCCCAAACATGTGGGGCATAAATAGTTTCACAGTTTACAAAGAAAATAACAAGCACAAAATATCATGGAGAAATTTTCTTAAAAGGATTGGGACTGGAATTGAAAAGTGATCAATTACAACAGAGGGAGCATAGTATATATCTGCCCTAAGAACTCCTCAAAAGATTCTGGAGCAGACCAGTAAACAGACATGTGAAACATCACAAGAACCTCCTAAGAAAACAGGAAGACCAGCAAGATGTCAAGTTTGTCCTACCAAAGAAGGCAGGAAAACAAAGCACATGTGCTGTCGGTGTAAGTGATACTTGTGTATGGAACATGGTGTTCTCATATGTGAAAGCTGCCTTAGCTGTGATAATTAAGGATTATTTCTGTGGCGATTTTATTTGCATTTTCACTGTAGTTTACATAGGAATTGATTTCTGTGGTTATTTTTTAGATTTAATCAAACAACCAGTTGATGTAGAAAATGTTGATGCTTATTCTAAACACTCAGTATATATGCGATACTTTGTTTTATTAATATTTTATTCTCCTGCTAAGTGGACATTATATGATATAACAGGAAGCTCCTGGCAAAAGAGGAAAACAAGAAAGATGACATGTATGGCCTGCCAAACAGGAAAGGAAAGCTAAGCACTCATTCTGTCAGTGCAAGCAAATTTTGTATGTGGAACATGCAGTTTTCATGTGTGAAGAATGCCTTAGGTGTGATAATTGAAACAAAGATTATTATCTGTAGTAGTTTTGTTTGTATTTTCATTGTATTTAACATAGAAATGTATTTTTGTTGTTATTTTTTATATCTTTTAAACAGGTAAACAGTTGATGTTGAAAATGCTGATGTTTATTCTACACTCACTACATATTAAAAAGTTAACATTTTATTTTATTGACATTTTATGTTCTGGTTAAGTACACATTTTTATTTTTATTTATTTATTTATTTTTTTCGGTATCGGGGATTGAGCTCTCAACCTCGCACCTGCCAGGCAGGTGCTTAAGCCACTGAGGTAAACTCCTGGCCCTAGTACACATTTTTAATATGATAACACTCACACATTTAAAATTAATAGTTCATCAGTAGAAATACTCCTAAAAATAAACATGGGCATTACATACCCCTGTGACACCTCTTTTCTAAAAATTTGCCATAAGGCCACCAACTCATTTTAGATCCCCTCCTGTCTTAGTCAAGAGCTTTTTTTTCTCTATTTTTAAAGAGCTTTCTTTCTCTCAACAAATACTTCTTACTCTTAAAAAAATAAAAAAAATAAAAATAAACATTTGCCATGATCCCCCCAGGACCAGATTATGTTTTCTGGAAAAGTTAGTACACAATCCCCAACCACTTATTAAGGGCCCAGTCTTCTGTAATTTTCAGAGGATATGCCATAGAAAATCATGAAGTGACTACAGATAATCCTGTCTTAATGTTCAGGAACATTCTAAGACTCTGTTACATGGAGTGGCTCAGTTTTCAGAGTGCTGATTAGAAGCGCTAGGAAAGCTGTGTGAATTGAACACAATAGACAGTGAAGAAGAAGAAAATAATCACAATGTTTTGTATCTTTGGCAATTAGTAATCAAGTAGATTTTAAGTATTCTATCATATAATAGTAAGTATTCATGTCAATGTGTATATTAATTAGCTCCACTTAACTATTCCACAATGTGCACAAATTTGGAAACACCGAGTTGTCCACCATAAATATACACAGATTTTTATTTCTTAATTAAAATAGTTAAATAAATAAAAATAAAAAGGTATCATTATGGTTTGGATCTTAAATGTCCTCCAAAAGCTCATGCATTGAAGGCTTGGTCCCCAATACAGTATTGTTCAGAGGTGGGGTCTTTGGGAGGTAACTACAATGTGAATACTCTGAACTCATAAAGTAACTAATTTTTTTATGAATTCATAGCTTAATGTACCGGAGGAAAGGGACTTGTAGTAAAACCATTCTCTCTCTCTCTCTCTCTCTCTCTCTCTCTCTCTCTCTTTGCTTCCTGGCCACCATGAGGTGAGCAGCTCTGATTTCACCAACATACTATCTGCTATGAACCTTTCTGCCTTGCACCAATGTACAGAGATAAGCAAGCATGGACTGAAACCCTTGAAACCATGAGCCAAAATATCTCTTTCCTCTTCAGACATTGATTATATCAGGTATTTTAACACAGTGACAGAAAACTGGGTAACCCAGACTTGAAAAACTTATGGTACTTTGTATGGCTTATCAAATGCTCTCACATCTCACACAAATCCCGCTACAGACTGCTAGGAAGTAAATCAGTGATTATAATAATTGCCATTTGTGACATAAAGGAACTGGCTTAAAGCAGTTAGTTCACTTTCTCAAGATCACACAGCTGACCTGAACTCAGTGGGTGTTCAGACTACCCAGTGTTCTATAGTGTTCACTTTTCTCTCCTATCTGTAAAGACAGAACTCAAAATGTTTGACACATCCATGAATTCCTTGACTTGCTAGTTGGACTAGACAGGAGTAAGGTAATGATTTATCTAGTACTCACAGAATGTCACTATGAGCACCTGAATCCACCAATCCTGAATCCTGCTCTTTCACTGGACTTCGTATTATTTGAGACAAGGGATTTCCTAATTGTTTAAGCAAGTTAAAGTCTGAATTTCATTTCCTTGCAGTCTAAGCCATAGCTTCTTTCCAAGAAAGTCTGAATGTTTTTAAGATAGGGTTCAGCCTTTCTCTCAGTCTGGCCATCCCTACAATACCTAAAGTTTGGCTTGCTACCCTGTACTACACTTGTGTAGGTAAGGAAGATGAATCTCAGAGAAAGGGTGTTAGAGAAGTCCTTAAAACAAGAGCCAATTTGTTGCTGAAGAGACCAGCAGTCATGAAGCCATGTTAATTAATTGACTGTAGCAGAAGCTGATGACTTGATCAGAAAAGATGTAATATATTCTCTAGCTCAGTGCCACAAGCCAACATCTCTCCTGATAGTGCTGAAGAAAGAGTAGTAACATTGAAATTACTTCCAACATATAGTCTTCAGACCTCCTTAGAAAGACTACAAGATGACACCTCTTCAGAAGGAATTGGTCTTTACTTACTCACATTAGGGCATCAGTTTCACCCCCAAGTCACAAAGACCTTTCTACTCCAGTGGGTAAGGAAAAGTTCCAGAGAGATGATATATGTCTTGATTCATTAAACATTCATTATGTTGCTGAGACACAGTCTTGAAATATTTCCATTTCCCCTTGTAATAGAATGGAAATGGCACTTGCTTGTTCCCTCTCTTCACAGAATACTAGCTATATGAATAATATTCATGAGATCTGTATGAAGGCCAGGAATGTGCTTTGTATCACCTTCGAGTCTGGACCCTGGAGTTGCATAGAGGACTACAACAAATGATGGAGCCATGTGAAAGCATCATCCATGGTAGGCAATGTACATATATTGAGATTCTATTATATGCTGAGCCTTGAACTGGGCTTTGGGACCACACTGATGAGCATGCAAGTCATTGCCCCTAGTCTCAAAGAATTTTCACTCCACTGAAACAGGTGTATAAATCCAGACATGGGACGTGAAAATTTCAATATCCACAGGAAGGAGTAGATGAGAGATAAAGTTAGACAGATGGGATGGGATGAGATGAAGTATGAATGCTGAGGTAATTCTCAAAATATTTAAAAAGTCCTACAGTAGGAACACCAACCAAGCAGAAGGTTTCAGGTCAATGTGTGGAACAATGGCCTTCAGATCTCTTGCTGTGCTGGGCAGTAACTCTTTAGTGGCTGGGTCCAGCAATGGGGAGCAGAATAGTTGAGACTTCAGGAGGGGACTTGAAGGGGCTCAGAAAAGGTATTGGTATTAAAGTATGACAGAATTTATCAAATAATTTTAACGACTATAACAGTGCATACCAGTTGAATATAGCCCCACTTTGATTTCATATGAATGAGCACAACCATTACCTTGTGGTCATCCAGGAATCCAGAAATTCCATATATAGTGGCAAGAGCAATTTACCAGACAGACTGGATTGCAGCAACATAAAGTCAGGGGAATAAGCAAGAAGTCTTTGTAATACCTTAAGGAAGATGGAAGAAAGTCTGAAGTACTACAGTAACACTAGAGAATGTATTTCTATGAGCATGTCCAAAGAAGCTTGCACAAATCCTTATATCTAAAAACCACTTAAGAGTTTTCCAGTTTTTTTTGTCTTCATGGCTCCAACCTCCTAGTCTGCTGCAAATTTGAACCCAAGCATGCACACACACCTGTGTGCTTGTGTGACAGATCCTACTTCACTATGCATACTCAACTAGTAGCTGTCAGGTTATAGGCTGTCTTGGTGATAAGCCTGATAAGAAAAATTCATTCACATACTGAAGTCATCCTACTCTCAGCTGCAGGAGAGTGGCTACAGTATAAACACTTGCCTTCATAAGCCCAATTTGTATTTTGAATAGCCCTCTTTAACTTTCCAGGTAATGCCATAAGATTATCTTATTTTTTCTCCTAACAATAGTCCCAGGAAATTGATCGGGCTGATATTATATAGCTCCACTATATGGATGGGAAAAGAGGTTCAGAACGAAGAAATTTGCCTAAAGCACTCATAAGTCAGCATGATCATTAGGACTAAGTGCCTTCTGCCTCTTGGTCCCATGTTCCTTTCAACCTTTCATATGGCCTCTTTCAGACACAATTTCAGATCATTCTGGTTTCCACCTCCTGGAAAGTAATACTCATTCTAACAATTCTTGTGGTTGTTTCTAAGAGAATGCTTAGAGGTATCTTCTTAGACACAGATTTTTAAGCATACTTGGAATATATAAATAGCTCAGTCACCAATCCCATCCCTTAAGGTCTTGCTCAGTTCTCTCCATTTCCTACAGCAAATTTTCCATGGTTACTCTAGTTCCATAACCTCCATCACTTCTCCTTTAAAATTATGTACCTGTATTATCATATTAGTGTTTCATTCTTTCCTATTGTGTTTGATTATTCCTTCTGTGACCTGTAGTTCCCTAGCTCATCCTTTTCTTCTTTTTGTCTAGTACAAGGTAGGGCACACAGAGAACACTTATTGACATGTTGTTAATGGATGGCTTGATCATCACAGGTTGACTCTGACATCAGAATGTCAGCAATTCTCAGTTCACAACATAGGACTTGTAATATAGACACTGGGTGGGGTATGGTATGCATGCATGTGCCTGTGTATCCTCATACCATTCATCCAGTGATGCTAAGGGTAACTCACTGCTGTCAAAATGCACATCAGCACATAATTATTTTACATTCCAGCAGGAAATAGAGCAAGGAAACTTTCCCCCCTAATTTCTGAAAATAAATACTGCTCTGGTTCCAAGACGTATGATTTTGACACTGTATATACATTTCTGAAATAGAGTCTAAACAAGAAACCAGGTCCTATGTATGCCCATCACAATATGAGAATACAAGATTCTTACTCATGAGCAATGTCATTTCTAAACATCAGTTGCAAAACTAATTAATTATTTAAAAAGAAAGGAAAAGGGGTCAGTTTGCAGAAAGAAGTAAAGCCAAAATAGGAATGATTTCCAGACCATATCTTTGAGGCTTGGGGACATAACTGGGGCATGGGGAAGACAGGAAAGAACTACTAAAATTTCATTTGTCTCTTCCCATGCCTGGTCACACAGATTTCTAAAAGACATAAATGGGAATGCAGCTGATGTTTTTTCTCAAGAAGGCAGGACACTTGCAGAACACCCTTTAGACAAAGGCAAGTGAACTCTCAAAAGACAATTATTTAAACAGGTCTCAGAAAACACCACCCACTTGTTTTCTTGACAATAAATTTCTCCTTAAAATACCAATTGTGGTTGAAGGAATTCTTTTTTCTGTTTCTTTCACAACACACAATACTGTCTCAGTGCCTATCATGTACCAAGTATTATGTTTCACATTTACCAACATTAACTGTTTTGCCCTGTGTACATTCAGTGTTCCATTTTATAGATGAAGAAGCTAAGATATTAAATCACTTGTCCAATATCACATGGCCAGCCTGACTCTCTATTCCAGGTTCTTCTCATTATAACACTCTACTTCTCTGGGCACACTCAGTGACCACTGAAAAGAGAGCAACTGAAAACCCATGTCCAGCAAACCTAAGGTTATATAGAGGTGCTTGGTCTTACATTGTGTGTGGGGAATATCCTAAAGGAGAAAAAGAGGGAAAGGGTGTTCATTCCTGGCCAATAGAATCAAAGATGGAAAGGTACAGAAGTGAGAAAGAAAAGAATGTTCAGAAAAATGACAGTTTTGTAGGGTTAATTAAGGTTGAGGACAAATGACAAAACATGAGGTTACAGCAGGTGAGGCCAGATACTCAAGGGCCTCATGTATTAAGAGACAGATTTTCTCCTGGAGGAGACAGAGTAAAAGAGGGGAATTCCCCAGATTAGATCTCTGCTTGGAAAGAACACTATGGCAGCCACTTGGGCAGAGAGTTTGGAAGAGGAACTGATTGGCTGCAGGGAGACCTGGCTAGGAAAGTAAGACTAGGTGTGAGTCAGGAGAGCTGAGCAAATTGAGGCAAAGCTCAGGAAATGCTGCTCCAGAAGACTCGCTGCAAATTAACCTTAGTTTTGCTCAAAGATGGGGTTGCAGGCTTCTCAGTATTTATCCTCCCAGCCCTTAAACACTGCATATGTTGCTTAGGCCTGAAAACTAGTAACAAGTTTTGTTTTGTTCTTTTGGACCTCCTCATTTGTCTCCCTTTTTTAAGCTGGCAGCTTTATGGCTCCCTGGCCCAGTTTAGGCCAGTTGGCTAGGGAGGATGGGAAGAAATCAGGTAGGCTCAAAGTAGATAGGGCCCTAATGAGCACATTTCATGTTCTTTAAGTCATATGGCAATTCACAATCAAACCCTACAGAATGACTTTCTAAAAGACTTGGGGTGAGTTTTGAGCATAGGTCTCTCACTCTCGCTCTCCCCCGACCCTTTAAGTTTGTTTCTGGACTGCAGCTACTTTCTCTGTCCTTCAGTTAAGTAATAACAGAGAGGGAAAAGCAAATGAAAGTTCACAGCAACTTGTAAAAGATGTTTCTAGAGAAGGCCAGAGAGGGGTGTAATCCAGGGTGCTGACTCACAGCAATGTTCAGAGAAGGCCAAACAATGTGGCTACTGAAGATGCAGATGGTTTTTCAGCTAGCACAATTGTACAGAAGTTACCCAAAAGCCTGTCTAAATAAGAGGAGGGTCCCTGGCAACCAGGACAGCTCTAACCCAAGGTTTGTTTGCAATCTGCACTCAGAGTAGACTTTGTTCTGGTTGGGAACATCTGCTAGAACCCCAGCATAACTCCAAGGTGCAGACTTTTCCCATTAACCAAGGAAATGAAAGCACTAAAATGAAGCAAAAGCATTTCATGGGTAAAGGCAGCCAGCCATACACTTGTGAGAAGCCCACCCTCCCAAATAATAGAAGGGTCTCACAAAAACTTCCTAGATTCCATTTTTATATATAAGTACATTTTTGGAGTACAGCCAAGATAAGAAACCTGAACATGATATGTCTATTCCAGACTGAGAACAGCATAGCAGCAGATTCCTACACATGAACAATTTCGTTCTTGAAATCTCAACTGTAGACAAAAATCTATAAGACCAAATCTCTTTCTCTCCCTCTCTCCCTCCTTTTATGTTATTTAAAGGTGCAAAAGTCATTAAGCTGAATCTTGGAAACAGTCTCTATGTCCACTAACAGTTAAATGGATAAAGAAAATGTGACCTTAATGCTAAGTGAAATCACAGAAAGAAGGTTAAATATAGTTCCTCTTGTATGAGAAACATAAAGTATAAATAATTTTAAAAGCAAAAAATACACACATGATAGGAAACAGGGAGATGGAATTTGTGGAGACGGTAAGACACCTGACCATGAGATAAGAATGGAGAGCGGGCACAGGAAGGAAGAGTAGAGAGGATGAAGATGAGATATGTGTATGTACCAATTCCACATAACGAATATATTTCTTATGTATCACAATCATGCACTAATAAAAAGATACTATGTATGGAGATATATATATATAGCTATAGATAGATAGTGTCTTAGTTACTTTTCACTTGTTGCTGAGACAGAATACCTGACACCCAAAATTAGGGAAGGAAAGGTTTATTTTTTACAGTTCTTAGAGGTTTCAGTCCATATTCAGCTGGCTGCAAGGAAGAGCGGTGTGGTGGGGCAGCTATTCATGGCAGCTGCAAACCACAAGGTGTGAACCAGCCAGAGAGGGCAAAGACACACCTTCTTCCTGCCCTTACACTGTATGTCAGCTCCACCCCTGGGTGGTTGAAACACTCATATCATCAATCCCCACACTAGACAAGCCAATCATGAACACCAGACTCTGCCCCATCCATAATTACATGAGGCTTAAGTGAGGGCCATCCAACCAAACTATAACAGATAGATAGATAGATAGATAGATAACTAATTGAAGTCTCCTTCCAATATAAAGCATGCAGGAAAACAGTGATTTTTTTTCTTCAATACTGAGAATTGAATCCAGTGCCTTCTTACTGAGCTAAGGCACTAAGTTCCCAGTCTGAGTTCAAACTTGTGATCTTTTTGCCTCAACTTCACAGAGTGCTGGGAGTACATGCCCAGCTTCATTTTTTAATTAAGAACTCTAATGAGATATAATTTCAATACCATGAAATTACCATATCATAGTAGTCATTAATTTTAAATGTAGTATAAAGATTTAATGTATATATATATATATATATATATTTTTTTTTTTTTGGTACTAGGGATCAAACTCACAACCTCATGCTTACCAGGCAAGTGCTTAAGCCACTGAGCTGAATCCCCAGCCCCTAGATTTTTAATATATTTAAAGAGTTGCACATCACCACTAATTTTAGATTATTACCATAAACCCTACAAAGAAGCCCTGAACTTATATACAGTCTATGTACCCAAGCAACTCCAGGGCATATTTTGTCTCTATATATTTGCTTTTTCCTGTAATTAGTACCAAAAGCTGTTGCATTTTGTGTCTGTCTCTTTTACTTAGCATAAGATTTTTCAAGGTTTATCTGTGTTGTGGCATGTATCAGTATGTAGTTGTTTATTGCCAAATAGCATACTGCTGTAGGGATATATCACATTTTTTTTTACCTATTTACCCTTTGATGAACATACACCTTGACACTTGGCTACGATATCATATTCAAGGGAGAGCTATCAATTCAAATCCTTTGTTCATTTTCACTGGGTTATTTGTCTTGTATTTATTGAGTTGTAAACACTATGCAACTATAGCCTGTACAAGTTCCTTTTTAGGTAGGTGCTTTGGGGAAGAAAGATGGCAGATTAAAGATGACCAGCACAAACTAGACACTCCAGGACCTGGAGTCTAGGTACCTGGAAGACAATAATTTGGTGAAGAGAAGGAAAGAAGTGAACCTGTAGGAATTGGGAGGGAACTGATGGGAGGACTAGATATTGAAGAGAAACTAACTGATGGGAAGACTAGAAATTAAAGAGAAGCTGGAGAGACAGAGCACAGCAGATAGAAAGGAAAGAGGCAGTCTGGAAATCTCACCTTGGATCCCACTGTGGGGTATTTGGCTCCACTGACACCTCTTGAGTAAGCCAAGAGGGTCAACAGCTGGGAGAGACAGTGGACCAGGTTGACAGTGGTAGCCCTGAGAGAAGCCAACAGCTACTATAAATGGCAAAGATGCAATGGCATTTTACTCTAAAAGTGATTGCTTCTGCAAGGCAGGCTGGAGTTCAGGAGGAAGTCCAGTGCATCACCTGCCATATCTGAGAGGGCCTAATCAGAAGCCATTGGAGAAGGGGTTAAATGTGTGGGACTGAGCTGCAGAGTAACTGCAGAGCAGCTATATTCCAGGATGTTAGCTGTCATTTTTCCATCAGACAGAATGGGAGACAGTTACAGGAGGCAGCGGAGAGGAAGCAGGCTGGACATAGACCCCATGAGAAGTTTAAGTTCTGGCAGGAGGAACAGGAGTGGCTGTATCTGGAAGTGCTGGTATTAAATCAAGCAGTCTGACTGAATCACTGCCCCATTCCCTATATCAGGCACAAAGACTAGACATCCACTTGCTTTCTTCATCCAGCAACATGAGCTAAGACATGCCTTGGTTTGGACAGTTGCCACAGCCTGTGGTATACAGACAGAGGGGACTCTGGAGTGATGCAGAGTGGGTGGAATCTCACAAATCCACAATCCATAGAGCTAAGCAGAGAAAACTGTGAATTGAGGTGCACAGAGGGACATGGATACTGGGAGCTGAGGGAGTGATCACAGCCTCGGCGCACCACTACCAGCCCACGTACAGCAAGAAAGACACGGAAGGATCCAGCATTTACACACAAAAACATTAGTGAGGAAACAAAATATGTCTTAGAAGTGATTTACTATCCCTCCCCTATATCTGCTACATTCCAAGAATGCAGACTGTGGAGAGAAAAGACCCATTCAAAAACACAATGGCATTTTTTTAGACTTTTTTCTTTCCTTTTCTCTAATTTGTTCTTTAGGGTTTGGGTTTCTTATTTTAACGTTTCTTTCTACTTTTTGTCTTGTTTAAATTTTGCTTTCTAATTTTTTCCTGTTTCTTCCTTTTCTTGTTTGTTCTTTTGTGTTACTTTTACCTAATTCTATTAATTTCCTTTCAAATCCTTAATAAGACACTTTATGTAAATTGTTTGTCTTCTTTCTCATCTTTCTTTTATTTTTCAAATTTTACTTCTTTCATTTTCCCATTCCCCACTAACTTTTCTTTACTATTATAACAATCAAGTGTTATTACGCCTTTTTTTTTTTTTTTGGTATTGGGGATCAAACTCACAATCTCACGCTTGCCAGGCAGGCACTTACACAAATGAGGTAAATTCCTGGCACACTCACGTGTTATTAATCTTTAGATATTTATCTAACTGTCTGTTATTACTGTTGAACACTTTTCTGCTGTTAGTGGAGGTATAGTTATTCTATTTAGTAGACATTTACTTCATGTCAATATTTGGTTTGTCTTAATGTTGATGTTATAACAATATATCTGTTTACTATGGTTAAAGGTGGCACATTATTGGTTTTTACAGTATATCAATATTTAATTTGCTTTGGATGCTGTCATTTTTCCTAATCTTGCTACTATTTTCAGGGTAACATAGTTGCTTCTTATCGACTGGTTTTCTCTGCATGTCAATACCTGAATTGGTTCTGTGTCACTAACAATACTGTATTACATTTTTAGAGTATTGAATGCTGAGCCAATTATACTGCAAACTCCACTTCTAATGAACAGAGGTGGTGGTTGGATCTTGGAACACAGGCAAAGTCCTAGAGTTAGCCATACCTACAGTGCACCACTGAAAAGAAGAATTAATCTCTCCATACTAGCAAAAAACTCTTTCCAAAATAATTCACTCCCAATTCTCAGCATGCATGTGGACACACACACACACACACACACGCACACACAAGTACACAATTGCAACATGAGAAGAGAAAGGCAAAAAACATGCCTCCTCAAACTCCCAACTTCCCCATGGCCTATCCAAGTGGCACTGATGGGATGAAATCAAAGTCTATATAGCTGAATTATTTGAAATAATAAAAGAAGGCATAAAAAAGATCAATAAGATGCTAAGCAAGTTCACAAAAGATATAGCTAAAAAAGTAATGGACTTCATAAAACAATCAATGAGTTTACAGAAAACATTAATGAAAAGATAGCTGATCGGAACAACAAAACATGTATGACAACTTCAGCAAAAAAACTGACTTCATGAAAAGATAACAAAAAGAAATACAAGATATTAAAAATTCTATTGAAAGTAAGAGTGACAGAATTGACCAATCTGAGAACAGAGTGTCAGAACTAGACGGCAAGGCTGAGGGAAAGATACCTTAGAGAATACAAGAGAACGTGAAAATTGGATCCAACCACTGCTAGATAACACAAAAAAGACTAACCTGAGATTCACTGGAATTAGGAAAAATTCAGAATACTGCATAAATGACATAGAAATTCTGTTTACAAAAAAGAACATAAAACTTTCCAAATATTGAGAAAGAATTTAACAAATACACCAGTGAACCATACAACCACAAATAACCACAATCAGAAAACAATGTCATGACACATCACAGTTAAAATCTCAAAAGTCCAACAAAGGACAGAATCTTAAAAGCAGTTAGAAAAAGCAACAAGTCGCATTTCAAGGTAAATCCATTAGAGGTGCAGCAGACCTCATGACACAAACCACAAAGGCTAGGAGAGCATAGAGTGAAGTGACTCGAGCCATACAATAAACCATATTCCAACTCATACTGTCATACCTACCAAAATTATCTTTTGTCATGACATTATTTTTATTATTTTCCTGCATGCCACAGCTGATATTCTTTTCATCACATTCATAGCAATTACCATATTGCATGCATTTCAGTTTGTCCAGTCTTCTATAAAAATTTGCTTACCATTTTTTAAAACATTTATTTTATTAGTGCACTTTTGCAATTTATGAATTTTACTTCATCTTAGGGAGAAATAAATGTAAATAACATGTCGTGATTTGTATTTACTCTCCTTCCCATGCCAACCCACCTCCCTCATTCCATTTCTAGATTCCCTTTCACATTTTTTATTTTAAACAGAATAAAACTAAACAAAGCAGATCAGAAGAGAACAATGCAAGCAACACAGGACTTCAAAACAAAACAACAGGAAATCAACAGTGGCTACCATAATGGCTCTTGTTTTCTTCAAAATAGTTGTCCATACCTTCACACAGAATAAATTCAAACAAAACAAAATAGTATAAAACCAGTCAAAACAAAAGAATGAAAGCATTGCGGGCCTTCAAAACCAAACAATAGAAAATCAACAATGGCTACCATAATGTCTCTTGTTTTCTTCAAAACAGCTGTTCATAACTTCACACATATTGAAATCAAATAATACAAAACAGACTAAAAGCAATCAAGATAAAGAATAAAAGCATTATTGGACTTCACAACAAGATGACAGGAAATCAGCAATGGCTGCCATAATGTCTAGTTTTCTTCAAAGTAGCTATTGATAACTTCACACATAATACAATCAATTCTTGTAAACTCTTTAGGAGACGTTCTAGGCATGCATAAGCCTATACATCTACATATATCCTTTCTGTATTAGAGGGAAAACAAAGCAAAATATAAGAAAAACAAGAAACAAAACAGAAAAACAAGCAACAATAACAAAGTTCAAAACAATAACAGTATAGGCTTTTAAAACAAGGTGGTAGGAACATAACAGGTTGTTATTCTGCATAGTTATCTTGAAAAAAGTTACTCAGATTACCAGATTTAGACAGGCAAAATTGATCTAAACCTATGAATGTTAACCATTTTGTTTCAAGAACTAATAGAATTAGTAGTACAATCACCATAACTATTTTAAATGTATATATACAAATTTACATATCTTTTACATATCTTTTCTTTTCCCTTCCTTCTTTTCTCCTTTTCCCAGATTTATTTTTTCCCCTTTGAGCAGTTTCTTATACTTTCACAATACTTACTGAAGATTTTGTTTCTCATTTACTCTTTCAGTATCTTACACTAGGGAGACAATATGGTATTCACACATGTGAGTTTGATTTATTTCACTTATGAGTATGGTCTCAAGTTGTATCCATTTACATATAAATGCCTCAATGTAATCCTGCTTTAGAGTTGAGCAGTACTACATTGTATAAAAATACCACCCTGCAATATGGACAGCCATTCTCAACCCAGGAAACAACTGAGATTTTCCACTGAGTTGCCCAAGAGGAGTACAGGAAAATGACAAAACGAAGAGCAAAATGCAATTTCAAACCTCAAGCCCATCCCAAACAAGATAGGAGACATGGACATTGAAGCAAGTGCAAGCCATACACCTGAAACTCCTGAAATGATAGCAACTGAAATAAAGAAAAAACTCCATGAAGCTGTAAAGAAACTATGATCAGGCATAATCTCCTAGGTAAAACAAGAAATGATAAATGTAATGACAGAAATGCTGAACACATCAAAAGAAGACATAGTTAAAAAATAGAGGATCACTGCAAAATGATGGAAACCCTGAATGAACATTACAAGAAAAGAATTAGAAAACATGAAACAGATACAAAGAGATATCCAGGAATTCAAAAATTCCATCGAAAGCTGGCAAAAATACCTCAATGAATGTGAAGGTGGACTTTCAGACCTCGAAGACAAAATTGCAGCTAGTGAACAGGGAAAGGAAAGATCATTTAAAAATAACAAGGAATCAGGAAGCAACAATTCAACAGTTGTAAGGTAATGCAAAGAAAAACAATATAAGATTGATAGATGTGAACATAAAATGTGATAACACAAATGATATAAAAAGCCTAGTTACAGAAGAAATAGCCAAAAAGGTCCGAAACATGGGAAAGGAAAGTGACATACAGATAAGTAGAGCATATAGAACTCCAAATAGCCATAACCAAAAGGAATCTACACAAAGATATATAATAATCAACACTCCAGAAATTCAACATAAGAACCGAATATTAAAAGCTGTTAGAGAAAACAAACAAATCACCTATAAAGAAAAGCCCATCAGAATCACAACAGACTTCTCAACACAAACAATCAAATCAAGAAGAACATGGAGTGAAGTATTTCAAATCCTAATGGAAAGTAACTTCCAACCCAGATTGATGTTCCCTGCAAAACTATCCTTCAAAATCAATGGAGAAGTAAGATGCTTCCATGACAAAGAACAGCTGAAGAAGTTCATGACCACCAAACCAACCCTGCAAAGAATACTGAAAGATATTCTAGATAGACAAAAAAATAATTACTACATGAACACAAACAGAAAAAAACCATCAGGCAGTGAAAACAACTAAACAGAGGGGAAAGGGAAAGAACTGACAGCAGAAAGATAACATGACAAAAGTAAGCCAGTATATATTATTTGTCTGCACTAATTATAAGTGACGTCAATTCACCAATTAAAAGAAACAGACTGGCAGAATGGATCAAGAAACAACACCCAACCATATACTGTATACAAAAACCATCTAACCCAAAAGGAAATTCGTAGACTAAAAGTCAGAGGATGGAAAACATTACTTCAAGCAACAGGAACCCTCAAAAAAGCAGGGGTAGCTATTCTGTTTGTAGACAATGTGAACTGTAAACCAAGAATGATCAAAAGAGATAAAGTAGGTCACTACATACTAGTGATGGGAAGAGTGTTCCACCTAACAACATCAGAATATACATTCTTCTCAGCTGCACATAGAACATTCCCTAAAATAGACCATATACTAGCCCATGGAACATGCATAAGTAAATGCAAAAGAATAAAAGTTATCCTATGCATATTATCTGATCATAGTGCCATGAAACTGGAAATGAATGATAAAAGAAACTGCAAAAACTGCATAAACACATGGAAATTAAATAATACACTCCTGAACAATCAAAGGGTCACAGAGGAAATTAAAGAAGATATTAAACAATATCTACAAGCAAACAAAAATACAAATGCAACTCACCGGAACCTGTGGGATGCAATGAAAGCAGTCCTCAGAGGGAAATTTATTGTGGTGAATTCCTATATCAGGAAAGCAGAACAAAAACAAATAAACAACTTGATGCTACACCTCAAACGTCTAGAAAAACAGCATGTCAAGCCCAAAGCCAAAAGAAGGGAGGTGAGTATAAAGATAAGAGCAGAAATTAACACAATTGAGACTAAGAAAATAATACAAAGAATTAATGAATCAAAGAGTTGGTTCTTTGGAAGAATTAATAAAATTGATAAGTCTCTGGCAAATGTTATTTAAAAAAGGAAAGAAAAAACTTGAATTCATGCAATAAGGAACAAAAAGGGTGAAATCACTACAGACCCTGTGCAAATACAGAGGATCATAATACCTACTTTGAAAACCTTTACTCTTATAGGTTTGATAACACAGAAGAAATGGACATATTCCTAGAAACATATTAATTACAAAAGCTGGATCAAGAAGATGTAAAACTGCTGAATAACCCAATTTCACTTAATGAAATTCAAAATGTAATTAGAACACTACCAACAAAGAAAAGCCCAGGTCCTGATGGATTCACAGCTAAATTCTACCAGAAATTCAAGGAAGACTTAATGCCAACACTCCTCAAACTCTTCAATGAAATTGAAAGGGCAGCAATTATCCCTTAGTCATTCTTGGAAGCAAGTATAAGCCTAATACCAAAACCAGAGAAAGGTCCAACCAAAAAACAGAACTATGAGCCAATCTCCCTAATGAACATATATGCAAAAATCCTCAATAAAATACTGGCAAACAGAATGCAGCAAGTCATCAAGAAGATTATGCAACACAACCAAGTAGGATTCATCCCAGGAATGCAGGGATGGCTCAACATACACAAATCAATAAATGTAATACACCATATCAATAGAGCCAAAGATAAGAATCACATGCTCATCTCAACACAGGCAGAAAAGACTTGTGATGAAGTCCAACACTCATTCATGATAACAACTCTATGGAAAATTGGAATAGATTGACTTTATCTCAATCTGAGAAAAGCCATCTATGACAAACCAACAGCCAGCCTTATAGCGAATGGTCAAAAACTGAAAGTTTTCTCTCTAAAATCAAGAACAAAATAAGGATGTCCACTATCACTACTCCAATTCAATGTAGTGCTGGAAACATTAGCCACAGCAATTAGACAAGAGAGAGAAATAAAAAGAATAATGATAGGAAAGGAAGAAGTTAAATTATCATTATTTGCAGATGACATGATACTCTACATAGAAGACCCCTAAAACTCCGGTGAAACACTCATAGATGTAATAACCAAGTTCAGTAATGTAGTTGGATAAAAGTCAGCACTCAAAAATCAATAGCATTACTATACACAAACAACAAACTCACTGAGAGAGAAATAAGAGAATCCATACCCTTCACCATAGCATCCAAATAAATGAAGTACTTAGGAATCAATCTAATATATGAAGTAAAAGATCTTTTCAGTGAAAATTACATTACTTTGAAAAAAGGAATCGAAGAGGATCTCAGAAAATGGAAAGACATTCTTTGTTCATGGATAGGAAGAACAAACATTTTGAAAATGGCCATTCTCCAAAAATTGTTGTACAGATTTAATGTAGTTCCACTCAAATATCATTAGCATACCTCACAGATCTAGAG
Source organism: Dasyprocta punctata (assembly GCA_004363535.1). NCBI lineage: Eukaryota > Metazoa > Chordata > Mammalia > Rodentia > Dasyproctidae > Dasyprocta > Dasyprocta punctata. Next base: position 94,590 of record RJWM01002030.1, on the reverse strand, counting down.
AAATAATTCCTAAAATTCATCTGGAACCAGAAGAGATCTAGAATAGCAAAAGTGATTCTGGGCAATTAAGCCAAGGCAAGAGGTATCACAATGCCTGACTTGAAGTTATACTACAAATTACTGTGATAAAATCAGTATGGTACTGGAATAAAAACAGACCTGAAGATCAGTGGAATAGATTAGAAGATACAACCACAACTACAAACACACTCAGCCACCTCATCTTTGACAAAGGGGCCAAAGATGTTCACTGGAAGAAAGATAACCTCTTAAATAAGTGGTGCTGGAAAAACTGGCTTTCCATATGCCAAAAACTATAACTAGACCCATGCCTATCACTATGCACTAAACTAAAGTCAAAATGGATCAAAGATCTAAATATTAAAACAGAATCACAAAATCTGCTAGGAAACAAAGTATGTAGAAACCTTGAAGACACAGGGGCAGGCAGAGAGTTCATGAACAAAAATCAAACTGCACGGGAACTACTTCCCAGTATCAACAATTGGGATCTCATCTTATTAAAAAGTCTTTGCATGTCAAAAGAAATCTCCAATAGAGTGAAAAGAAAATCCAGGAATTGGGAAAAAATCTTAGTCAACTGTCCCTCTGACAAAGGACTTCTCTCTAGAACATATAAAGAACAAAAACATATTAGGCCCCTGAAATTCAAAGACTCAATCCAAAAATGGGTATCTGAGATGAATACACACTTCACCGCTGAAGACATACAAATGGCAAATAAATACATGAAAAAAAGGTTCAGCATCATTGGTCAGTAAAGAAATGCAAATTAAAACAACACTGAGATTCCATCTCACCCCAGAAAGAATGGCCAGGATCAAGAAAACCACCAATAACAAATGCTGGAGAGACTGTGTGGGAAAAGGAACACTTCTGCACTGTTGGTGGGAGTGTAGACTGGTGCTACTACTGTGGAAGTCAGTCTGGAGGTTCCTCAAAAGATCGGATTGGAAGTCGTATTTGACCCAGCTATTTCACTTCTGGACATATTTCCAGAAGAACTGAAAACATCATACCATAGTGATAGATGTGCTCCCATGTTTATAGCAGCACAATTTGTAATAGCTAAATCTTGGAAACAACCCAAATACCCATTAACTGAGGAATGGATAAAAAAGATGTGGTATTTTTATACAATGTAGTACTACTCAACTCTAAAGCAGGATCACATTGAGGCATTTATATGTAAATGGATACAACTTGAGACCATACTCATAAGTGAAATAAATCAAACTCACATGTGTGAATACCATATTGTCTCCCTAGTATAAGATACTGAAAGAATAAATAAGAAACAAAATCTTCAGTAAGTATTGTGAAAGTAAAAGAAACTGCTCAAAGGGGAAAAAATAACTCAGGGAAAAGGAGAAAAGAAGGAAGGGGAAAGAAAACATATATAAAAGATATATAAATTTGTATATATACATTTAAAATAGCTATGGTGATTGTACTACTAATTCTATTAGTTCTTGAAACAAAATGGTTAACATTCATAGGTTTAGATCAATTTTGCCTGTCTAAATCTGGTAATCTGAGTAACTTTTTTCAAGATAACTATGCAGAATAACAACCTGTTATGTTCCTACCACCTTGCTTTAAAAGCCTATACTGTTATTGTTTTGAACTTTGTTATTGTTGCTTGTTTTTCTGTTTTGTTTCTTGTTTTTCTTATATTTTGCTTTGTTTTCCCTCTAATACAGAAAGGATACATGTAGATGTATAGGCTTATACATGCCTAGAACGTCTCCTAAAGAGTTTACAAGAATTGATTGTATTATGTGTGAAGTTATCAATAGCTACTTTGAAGAAAACTAGACATTATGGCAGCCATTGCTGATTTCCTGTCATCTTGTTGTGAAGTCCAATAATGCTTTTATTCTTTGTCTTGATTGCTTTTAGTCTGTTTTGTATTATTTGATTTCAATATGTGTGAAGTTATGAACAGCTGTTTTGAAGAAAACAAGAGCCATTATGGTAGCCACTGCTGATTTCCTGTTGTTTTGTTTTGAAGTCCTATGTTGCTTGCATTGCTCTGTTCTGATCTGTTTTGTTCTGTTTTGTTTTGTTTTGTTTCATTCTTTTTTTTTTAAGTGCACAAATCTGGTATCATTTTATGTGATGTAGTTAATATGACTAACTATTTAGAGACAGGCAATATCAAAATGTACTCTAGATTCCCCTTTGTTCAACTTGTTTTTATGATTGCTGGCAGTAATTCTGTATAGTACTGCCTCCTTTTATATAGGTCATATGCACTCACACCCTGGTCTTGCTGGACCAGTGGCAGAAGGAAATCATCAGGCTGATAGATTCATCACCTCGATTTTTCAAGAGAAGAGACTCTCACATTTTTATTTTCATCAGAATTCTCGACTTCTAAGTTTTAAACATTCTAGATCACCGATATACCACATTGTACAATCTTTTCCAGCATGCCAGACTTTACCTACATCAGTTCCATCAGAAGGCTTCAATCCTTGAAGCCTTCAAGGAAATGAGCTATGTCAAGTGGATGTAACACATATATCTCAATCCTGCAGGTTTCAGTATGTGCAGGTTAGTACAGATACTTACTCTCATTTTATGCATGCTACTTGCCATGCAGGCTAGACAACAGGCCATACACAATTACATTGTCTCTTGGCATTTGCAAAGATGGAAGTTCCTAAGTAAAGAAAAACAGATAATGACCCTGCCCATACAAGTGAGAGTTTTCAAAAATGTTTGCTGCAATGGAATGTTAGACATTCCACTAGAATTCCTATAATCCACAAGGACAAGCTACTGTTGAGTGTCCACATTTGACATTAAAATGGCAATTATAATAACAAAAAAGAGGAGCAATAGGTCATAATAAGCCACAAGCTCAGCTTGATTTTGCAATATTTACACTTAATTTTTTGTATCTTGTTGGTAATATAGATAGCACCCCAGTGGAATTTCATTGGTCAAAAGTACAAGAGCATGGGGAAAGGGAGAAGGCAAAAGTGTTGTGGTGGTCCTCAGAGATGGGAAAATAGGAGGGACTGGTTGCCCTGTCAGCATGGGGGCAGGGGTTTGCTTGTGTCATTGCAGAAAATGGACAGACAGTGTGGTACCCTCTAGGAGCATGTGGCCATGGCGAAATCCTCCTCATGATGCACCCATGGAGGAATTTCACTCTGCTCTTCTCATCACTGAAAGTCTTCCCTCAGATGATGGCTAAATAAAAGTACTCAGGAGGCAGAAAGACTTGTTCATCATCAGTGCCTCCCTCAGATGAGAACACCTGGTGTCTACTGAGGGCCCTTTTTACTACATCCTCTGGAGGGTGTCTCTGATTGTCAATCACAACTATGTTCCTCTTCATCTGGAAGTCACTAAAACAGTCTGCCCCCACCCAGGGCAGTTAGAGGTACTTCTTCAGAGGAGGGGACACTTAAGTTAGTCATAGTATAGGCAGGCAGATAGGATTAGACACTTGAAAAGAGCCAGTACAGATATATTACAACTGTGGGTGGAGGTAGAATCATTAAAGGGTAGACCTCAGTACAAAAGATAGAATAACCACACCTACATACTTACCCTAGGGATGAACAGCACTGATTCATATTAAATTGCTGTTATTGTAAAAAGAAAAGGGGGAGATGTGGGAAATGTGTGTAGGCATGCTGACACACCATAAGTTCTAGGAAAAAGTTAATACAGCTGAGATCCTGTTGTTTACCCAGGCACGTACCTTGGGTGGTGGGAGGCAGATGAATCATGTGTTACTTTAATTGCTGATACCTGTGTCTGAATGAATAAAGGCAGGGTGAGTCAAAGAGAGACAAGAGCCCTTGGCCTCCACATTTTAACCAAAATCTGTGTTTCTTTGTTTTTCTTTTATCTTCATCACCCTTTGGTCAGGTACAAAGGTCAGAGGCTGACTCCTACAATGAGGTACAGGTTTAATGCAGTCTCAATCAAACTATGAACAGCAATCCTCATAGAAATAGAGAAAACAACTCTAAAATTCATATGAAGTCAAAAGAGACTCAGAATAGCAAAAGCAATCCTAGGCAACATAAGCAAAACAGGAAGCATCATAATCAGGCCTCAGGCGATATTACAAGGTTACAGTGATAATAAAAACAGAATGGTACTAGTACAGAAATACACATGTGGATCGATGGAGCAGAATACGGGATACAAAAACAATTCCAGGCACATTTACCCATATGATATTTGACAAATGGCCAAATACACACACTGGAGGAAATATGGCCTGTATAACAAATGCTGCTGGGGAAACTGGTTATCTGCATGCATATAATTGATTCTAGATCCATTTTTCTTACCATATACTAAACTAAAATCAGAACAGATCAAAAATCAAAATGTTAAAACACAATTAATCTGCTGGAAGAAAAAACGTGTAAAACTTTTGAAGACATAGGAGTAGGCAAAGACATTCTGAATAGAACCCCAATTGCACATGAAATAACATTAAGAATCAACAAATGAGATCATATTAAAATAAAAAGCTTATGCACAGCAAAGGAAACAACCAATTGAGTGAACAGACAACCTACAGAATGGGAAAAAAATTGCTAGCTATTCTTTGGAGGAAGGACAATACCTATACTATATAAAGAATTGAAAATAATTTGACCCCCCCAAATAAAAGACCTAACCAAAAAATGGATGATTAACATGAACAGACACTTCTCAGAAGAAGAAATGCAAATAGCACAGAACACATGAAAAAATGTTCAACATCTCCAGCTATAAAGAAAGTCAAACAGCATTGAAATTCTGTCCTACTCTAGAAAGAATGGCTATTATCGAGCAACCAGACAATAACAAATTCTGGCAAGGTCACGGGAGAAAGGGAAAACCCTTCTGCATTGTTTGGAATATAAACTAGGACAACCAGTATGGAAATCAATGTGGAGATTTCTAAAAAAAACTAAAAATAGAAATTCTATTTAACCCAGAAATTCTCTTTCTAGGTGACTTCTCCAAAGAATTAAAGGGATATTACAGTAATACATGCATTTCTATATTTATAGCAGCAAAATTAATAATAGCTAAACTTTGTAAGTGGCCTATATATCTATTAAAAAATGAATGGATAATGAAAATGTAGTATTTATTGGGAATGGTGCACTACTTTGCCATAAAGAAGATAGATGTGAGTCATTTTTAGGAAAAAGGATGCAAGTTGAGACCATAATTTTAAATGTAATAAGCCAGATATGCAAGTTTAAATACTGCATGATTTCTCTTATTAAGATAAATATAATAAAATATAAAATATGAACAAATTATAAAGCAAAATAAGAGAGAAAATAGGAAACAGGGAGTCAGATATTTTGTGTAAGGAAAGAGCCCAAGATACGGAGGGAGAGAAGAAGGAGGGGAGAAGATGGAGAAAAAATAAAATGTGTCATGTTTATGTACCAACTCCCCATGATGAATATAATCATTAAATACTGCAAATGTACTAATTTTTAAAAAGAAAACAGGTGTTTAGCAAATATTTTCTACTCACATATTTTTTATTATTAAAAGTAAGATAAGTCCCTCCCTGGAACATATGAACATGTTACCTTATGACGCAAGTGACTTTTAAATGTGATTGTGTTAAGGATCTTGAAATGAGGTGACCCAATCTTATGAATGAATTCTTAAAAATACTTAACTCATTCTGGATGTGTTCAGAGAGAAATGTGATGCCAGAAGAAAGGTCAGAGATCTGCAATGTTACTGGTTTTGAAGATGGAGGGAGTTAGGAGCCAACATATGTGGTTTATTACTAGAAGATGGAAAAGGAAAGGAAGTTAATTTACCCCATGAGTTTCCAGTAAGGAGTGCAGTCCTGCTAACACGTTGGATTTAGCATAAGGAGACCCAGTATGGTTTGAAGCTCCATATGTGAACTTTAATCACCATTGTGAGGTACTAAACGGTGGGATAAGGTGGGACCTTTAACAAATGATTAGGCCATAAAGTTTTGCTCCATTAATAGATTAAACCATTCATGACTTACTGGATTAATAAGGTAAAGGGTTATCTTAAGGGTGGGTCTACTATAAAACCCAGTTTGGCTTTGTCTCTCATTTGCATCTTTCTTCCTGCTTGATATCCTGTACATTGCCTAGAGACTGCAGATTTCCCACCAGCAAGAAAGACATCACAAGATGTGGACCCTCAGTCTTGGACCGCTTACATTCCAGAAGCATAAGCTGAATAAACGTGTACTCTTTATAAATTATCTGATCTGTTTTATTCAGTTATACCAACCAAAAAATGGATTAAGGTGAGTCATGTGCTATATTTCTTTTTTTGTGTGTCAAGAAATTTTTAAACATTTAATTTTTACCACTCCATTTATAGCACACTTAACATCTTAAGTATTAAAACACAAGGAATTACTGTAAATTATTTTCCAATCCTTTTTTAGACAAATTATGTAATGGGTGACTTCTAGAGAATGTTTATGAAATTGTAAAAGACAATTTTATTATTTTAAGCTACTATATGACTATTGGATATACATTCCTGGGTATTGCAGGCAGAGAATATCAGGAACTATATTTCCCTTTCCAGGAGTTGCTACTACAGCAGGGGTATCACACATAAAAGAAAAGGCTACTTTTGGCTGTCCCTAACTCCAGTGCAGAGATGCAGAGGTTCTTCTCAGGGGAAGGGCAAAAGACTTCATGATAAGCACAGCAGGCACCAGCAGCTTTTCTCGACGTGACTGACTTTACTTGAAACAGGTTTGGAGAAGTTTAGGTCTAAGAGTATTATCAGAAACAGTAGACATCTTAGAGATGTCAATTAAAAGGTAGCTGGTACCTTCATGATATTAGTAGAAACTAAGGAAATGACAAACTGGCCAGAAGTTTAACACAGATAATAAGAGAGATAACTAAACAGAGTCATCTTGGGGTCACCAGCATCACTGGAGGGTCTGGAAGTCTGTGTGCATATGCTTGGCTGTACTCATGAAGGCGCAATCTGAATTTGGAGGCAAGCTTGAGTGCATTCTCCATGCCACACATAGTTCTACTAGGAACTTAAACACAACTTCTTATAAAACACTGGCTGAACAACAAGTTATTTTGACCCAGGGGTTGCTACTAAGAATCCAGCCCTAAAAACAATGTCACACTTATTGCTAGTGGTCTGGAACACTGTGTGCTTGACTGAGGCTACACTATCATAGAAAAGACCAGATAGAGACCATCTGGCTAAATTCAGGCAAAATCATAAATGCCCTGAATTTTGAAAACAAACTCCAAGTTACACACACATTCAAAAGTAAAGAGTTAATGTCTAACTGGCTAAGAGGATTAAGTGCAACCTGAATAAATGGTTCAAGTGGACACAAGGGTGACACCTAAGAACCTAGGCTTAAAAAAGTAAAACAAAGAAAAATTTTGAGCGTGAGCATCACAGGCTGCACACTATACTGGAAACAGACTTCATAGAATTAGTCCAGAGAAGTCCTCAAAAAATAAACAGATAGAAAAGCTTTTGCAAAAGGGAATAGGACCAAGAGAGTGACAGGGGAAGGAGAAGAGGAAAAGGGGATGAAAAAAGGATTAAGATATGTTATGTACATGTACCAACTCCTCATGGTAATTGTAACCATTGTGTACTGCAAACGTAATAATAAAATAAAAAATAAACCTATGACTAAATAATTTATAACTCCTGGAAATGGGAGGAGGCATGGTCATGACTTAAAACTGCTACACAAGCTTAGTAGGTAAACCACGTGCTTAGCATAGACAAAGCTCTGGTTTTGATTCCCAGCGCCCTCAAAATGGTGAAAAATACCCCTGATACACACATTAATGATGTGGAGGAGAGTTCACATATTACTTATAATGTCCAATTTTCAAAAAAAATTACAAGATAAGCTATAGGAAAGTGTGATCCATACACATAGGAAATGAGGTAAACAACCCAAAGTACTATTGAAGGAGTTCAAATATTGGACCTAGAAAAGATTACAAATCAGATGTTTTCATATTTTACTCAATTCTGGGGATAAAATCAGGGTCTTATGCGTGCTAGGCAATCACTCTATCACTGAACTATACCACTAGTCCAGCAGCTATAATAAATATGTTAAAATAACTAGAAATAAAAATACTTAGCAAAAGTATGATAACAAAAATGCATTAAGTATAGAATACCAATAAAGATATTGAAGCTGGATATGGTGTCATACACCTGTAAGCCCAGGTACTTGGGAGGCTGAAGCAGGAGCATCATAAGTTCAAGGCCAGTTTGGGCAAGTGGGTGAGATGCTGCTTAAAAATAAAGTTAAAAAAAAACTACTGGAAATGTAGCTAAGTGCTAGTACAATGACTCATTATATGCAAGTCCTTTGGTTCAATACTCAATACTATAAAAATATAAAAGCAATAATATAAGATGTGTAAATTACAGATTTTTGGGACTATAATATAGAGATATATGTGTAATGTATTTCCCAATAACATCACAAAGGAGCTGCTATGGCTTCTGTTTAGATGGTCCCTCAAAACCTCATGTGATCATATGTGGGGGTCTTCCAGAGGTGGCCACATCTAGAGTGTGTGATTCTGAGATTATGCGTGGTGCTAGGATCAAGGGTGTGTGATTACTAAATTAGTCTGTTGGTTGGTTTGGCATAATTCTGGGAGTGGATAGTAGAAAGGCCCTGCTGGGTGTGAGTGCTACCTTACCCTAAGTGCAAGTAGCTTGGATGAAATATAAATGACAGAAAGAAGACTGCTGTTGTTGCTGCTTGTCACTTGCTGCTTGCTGCTTTTGCTGCCTTCTACCTGCCATGAGCTGTTACTCCTTTGTGATGCCCCTCTGCCGTGCCATGCTGATTATGGACTGAAACCTCTACAAACTGTGAACCAAAGTAAAACCTTCCCCTTTTAACTTTGAGTATCAGGTATTTTGTCTCAGCAATGAGAAAACTAACTGAGACAGATGAGTGGCAACAATGCTGTAATGGGTTAGGAATGGTAAAGTGATAATTGTAACAATGAATTGTTAAATTTATAACACTAATAGATGTACCATGATATGTATAACAATAATAACATTAAAAGGTAGTATTATGATTTGGATACAAAATATTACCCAAAAGGTTCAAATGTTTAGAAGCAGACCCTTTGGGATGTGATTAGATCATGAGACGCTAACATAATCAGTGGGTTAATCCATTGATGAGTTCATAGCTGAACATGCTGTCATGGTGTGTCTAGTTAGAGGAAGTGGGTAACTGGGGGACTCACCTGGAAGGCTGTACTTCTATCCCCATACCCTCCTTTCTCTCTTGGCTTCTGGTCACTGCAGTAGGTTGAATAGTTTTCCTCTGTCATCCCTTCTGCTGACCATAGACTAAAATCTCTGAAACCATTAGACAAAACAAGCCTTACAGAAATCTAACCAGTTCCAGGAGTTAGGGCAGAGAATAAACTGTACATGAGTAACATTTCTGTATGTTCCTAGAATTCTGTTAATGTAAATTTAAACAAGATTCCAATAAATTAAGATGTATAAGGGAAACTCAAGAGTAAAAACTAAACAGTATCTGTAAAACAGTGAAAAATACAAGAATAAAATTAAAATGTTCCACTAGGAATTATCAATTCAATGCAAAAGACAGCAGCAAAGGGGAATGAGGAAGACATGAGTTATAAGGAAATCAAAAACATAGCAGTTGTATATCCAAGTACACCAATAATAATATTAAGTGAAAATGTATTAAACAGTCCAATCAAAAGGCAGAGATTGTTAGAACAGAGATATGTTGACTAGAGAAGACACATTTTGATTCAAAGACACAAATAGATTGAAAGTAAATGGCAACCACAGAAAATCAGGAGTAGTTATGTTAATATCAGAACAAATAGATTTTAAAACTTTAAAATATTACCAGGGTTAAAAAACATACTTTGTAATGATCAAATGGTCAATTAATCAGGCAGAGAAAGAAATTACAAACATTAGTAGTCAAATAATAGAGCTCAAAACATATGAAGCAAAAATTGACAGAAATCAAGGAAGAAACAGACAATTCCACAATAATAATTTGACACTTCAGTATTTCACTTTAAATACTGAATAGTATAACTGGATCGACAAGGTAATAGAAGATTTGAACAAAACTATAAACCAACTAGATCTAACAGATATCTAGAGAATACTCTGACCAATAGAAAATGAGTATATATTCTTAAATACCCATGAGACATTGTCTTCGCTAGACCATGTTTTAGGTCATGAAGCAAATAAATTTAAAAGGTCAGAAACACTTCAACATCAGTCCTTTGACCATAATGGAATGAAATTATAAATTAGTAAGAGCAAAAATTGGGGAAACCCATAAATATGTGAAAAATGAACACCATACTCTTAAACAACCAATGGGTCAATGAAGAAATCAAACATATCAGAAAATATTTTTAGATTAATAAAAACTAACACAACATACCAAAACTTATGAGACAGACATAAGGCAATACTTAGATGGAAATTTTAAGCTACAAACACCTATACTAAAAAAAGTAAAATCTCAATTTAATAACTTAATCCTCTTCAAGATATCATAAAAAGAAAAAAGCAAGCCCAAAGCAAATGGAAGGAAATAAGAAAGGTTAAATGCAAAAATTAATGCAATATGAAAGAAAAGATCCATAAAACCCAAAGCTTCTTCTTTGAGAGGATCACAGAATTGACAAACTTTTAGTTAAACCAGAAAAAAAGAAAGAAAATTCAAATTACTAGGGTTGATGTAAGAGCATTATTACTGACTTTACAATTTCAATACAAAAAAAAAACATTTTACAGAATTCAATGCTTTCTCATGATAAAAAAAAAAACACAACAAGCTAAGAGTAGAATTTCAGTCACACAGCTAACATCATACTTAACAGTAAAAATATTAGATCTTTCTCTTAAGGCTAAAAATGAGAGAAGGATATTTGCTCTTGATATATCTATTTAACAATGCACTGGAATTTTTATTCAGCACAATTGGGTAAAAAGAAAAGAAGCAATTCATGGTGGAAATGAAGCAGTAAAATTACCTCTATTCATTGATGATATTTTCAAATTGTACATTTGAAAATCCATAGCAATCCACAAACTATTAGAACTTAATAAAAGTGATGAACAAAGTTGATACATTTAATCTAAATGTAGACAGATCAATTCTATGTCAATAAAATAGCAATGAGAACACCAAAAGTGAAATTAAGGCAAAAAATATATCAATACAATAGCATCAAAAGAATAAAATCAAAAGAAGTATAAAATCTGCACAGAAAGTTACAAAAACATACTAAAAGAAATTTTAAATGGAAAGACATCTTACATTCACAGTCTGGAAGACTTTAATATGGTTAAAAGGTCAATATTTTCCAAATAGATTGACACGTTCATGAAATTCTGATTAAAATTTCAGTTGATTCTTATGTAGAAATTGACAAAATTTCCAGAAAATTTACAAACTAATGGTAGGGATTCAAAAACAGTCAAAGCAATCTTGGAGGGGGGGGAGAAAACAAAGAACCCAAAGACTTTGCAGTTTAAAAACTTGCTAAACACATTATTCTGCTCTATGAGCCTCTGAAGTCATTGGCAAAAGGTTCTGACCTCTGCACCTGAGAAAGTGGAAATGGGAGCCCCTAATTTTTGACAGCTGCCACTCACAGTTCACTGCATGTGTTCAGGGTGCAGTCTCCGTATTAAGAATGGGAGCTCATCAGACAATGAGAACACTCACTCTTCTTGGCCACATTCTCTAGAATAAACCTTCAACACAGAACTGGAAGGGCTAGAATAAGAGTCACTAGCAGATTGCTCATTTTGAAATGAAAGTGGAGCCCTACAAGCAGTTGGTGGTGAAAGAGTCTCTGTCTTCTCGGCTTCTAAATATTTTGCAAGGAAAGCTGGAGGACAGGACACAAGTGGGAGTAGGTCTCTTGATTCAAATGCAAAAAGTGCCAATTGTTTTTACCTATATTCCATAAATTTTCTTAAACAAATGATTCTCAGTTTGTTCATGAAATCAAACTAATTCATAGACATGTTACATAGTTGTTTCTATTATTTCTAATATTATGAGTTTAATGGTTGCCTCACTGGCAAGGTCTCCTAAATTCCTTATGCCAGAAGTTAGTCTGTTACAATTACTTCTGTTAATTCAATATATATGTAGTACACATCTACTATGTACCAAGTATATTGGGTTTGTTTTAAGTAACAGACTTCTTAAGGTATGGTCGAGATAAATATATAGATATAGATATAGATATAGATCTTTAAAATATATAATTTTGATGTCCTTGAATATATGTGTGTTCCATCACCATAACCAAGATGGTGAACATACCTGTTGCCCTCCCCCCCAAAATTTCTATGTGACCTTTGATTTGCCACCCACCACTCCTTAGCCCCCTCCAATAGGCAACCATGGGTAAAGTCTGTGTTATTACAGTTTTTGTAACTGTTTTTAATTTGCAAACAACTTGCAGTGAGATGTAGCTTTCACCAAGGATCATACCTCAATCAGATTTCTTTTTCGTGACAGAACATTTTAAAGGATTCCTTTTTGCCACTAATTCGAGAATCCTCGTCAGAAACAAATTGCAGCCATCACCTTCCCACAGTGGGAGCCAGCTCAGCAGATTTCTGAATAGATGGTTCTGGACATCTAAAATGTTAGCAGCACTTCACTCTTATCTGGGTTGGCAAATTTAAATCATTGCATTTGAAGAGTTATGGGCCAAAGCATAAGAGGGTTCTTTCCTGATTGTTGAGAGAGATTGAGCAATCCCTAGAAATCCTTTCACTGTCTCTGCCTACATGCCACCTAGGGATTTAAGCAACCCAGTATTTTCCCATTGTCCTTCACGTGAATGATAATCAGAGTCTAAGGGACTCTGCTGCCTAGCATTACATAAATCAAACCCCAAACCATGCACATACTATTTTCCCCTCACTCTTTAATGAGGAAATGACCTCTGTAGTTCCAAGGGCTTAGCTGCTATCAAGTGAAACTGATCCTAACAGTAATGATTTATTGATTGCCTGCCATGTATCAAGAGATGGCCTAAGCAGTACAAAAGTGTTCATCTTGTTTATAATACAAATCCATAAATTTGTATAACTTTCTCATTTTACATAATAGAAAGCTGAGTTATAGGAAATCAAAGGACTTATTCCAGATCACACAGCTAGTGAATGGCACAGGAAGAACTGAAACTCAGATTTGGACCTAAAACTACCTCCTACCCACTCTACTATAATATCTGCCAATTTGAAACATTTTCTTCTGTATCCCAAAATTCTCTACAAAAGAAAATTCCAGCTAAGCATGGTGGTGTACACCTGTAACTCCAGCACTTGGGAGGCTGAGGCAGGAGGTTCACCAGGAATTTGGGAGTTCAAGGCTACTCTGGACTACATATCGAAACTCTGCCTCAAAAATCAATTAATCAATTGAGAGAGAAGCTGGGGGATTCTAACAGTATGGCCTTTCTGCAGTCTGTCACCAATTGCTAAGTGGCCCTCGTATTTTTATTGCTTTTCTGAAAGCCTATTTCGTCCCACCTGAGGAATTAAAAGCACCAGTTTATATGAATGCCCTTCCTCATAAAGAACAAAGGAAACATATTATTGTCCTAAAAACCTGTGAATGAATTCAGATTCAGGCTGTGATTTTAACTATCTACATAACAGTGAACCACAAAAAAGTGGTTATATCCCAAATGTCTATGATTAGCATCTTGGGGCCTTGTAATAGTTTAAAAAAATAATAGTCCTTCCAGTTAGTTTCCATGTAATATAGAACTCTTAATTCAGTTATGTTTTGTCATAAACTGGCAAAGATATCTATTGAAACAGTTTTACAAGAGCTGCTTTACAAATTTGAGTCCAACTTGCCGTCCTCTACTTTGTCCTATATCTCATACAGGGCTGCCACCCTCTAAAAGCGGGGGGAAAAGCCGTTAAATACAACAGGAGGACTACTTGGTTCAAACCAGAATAGAAATGCAAAGCAGTTACTGACTCTTCCCACCAGAGGGCAGTGGTGGGCAGGGCAAGGCAAGAAGGAAGAGAGGCGCAGGACTGTACCTTCTATGGTACACTCACTATGCTCTTAGATACAATGCCTAATGCTTTATGTCTTTTATGAATACTGATGGTGATCCTTGAGGGAAATAACTTTGGCAACATCTTAGCCTCAAAGAGATTAAATGAACTGAGCACAGACCTGACGCCCTCCGATTCAATGATATCATGCTGCTTTCCCAAGGACTGCTGAATTCTAAAGTCCTGTAAGAGGCAACTTACATAGATGAACTAAATGAGGAAGCTTGTCTGGGACAGAGTAGGTCCCATATATTATGAGATCTTAAAAGATATGAACTGGCTGGGAAATGGGAAGCATTTAACAAAGATAACCTATGAAAGTTATGAACTTTGGAGGCAGTGACAACATGGAAATTCTATAGAAATGTAGTTCAGAGACCATTTCAAAACAGCAAGGTGGTCACCTACTTTACTTTTCAGATGATTAACCCCATTAGCCAGATTTTCATTAAAATCAGGCTTAGGGGATGCCTGATGTGACTAGGAAGGTCCTACCTAAAAATAAACAGTGATCCCATTCCTCCTTTACTTTCTACTCTAAGTGGATAAGAAAAAGAAACTTGGATCCCCAAGGCCTCTCTTCAAAAGCTAATGCCTAAGTCCATAATCAAGCAAGATTACTCAAATCCTAAGAAAACTTCAAAAGCCCTTTATGTGAGAATATGGATTTAAACTATTATCTCCCAAAAGAGAAAAATCTAATGCTACTTTTTAATCCTTCTTTGTGTCAGACAGTCCCTGAAACTATAGAGGGCATTAGCCACAGAAATTGTCAGGTCAGTTCCTAAATCTCAGTCTTAATAACATATGTCTCCTTCTTCTGATAGGACAAGAACCAGGAAGAACCTTGCTAATTATTAATTATTTCTAGATATACTTTCAGAACCATAAACTCAGCCTTCATATCTTACAGAGCTAACCCCTACCTAGTCATACACCCTCACAAATAGAGTTATAAATCCTGCAAGCTATAGAGGACAGGCAGGGAACCCTGGAGAGACAGAAAGTTCCAGAAGAAGAAATGCTTAATATACAAAGGAAGAAAATAGGGAAAAGAGAAATAAGGGTAGTAGTTCTTTGTTGATCTTTCTTCTGGATTACTCAAAGGACTTGAGTTGTAAGCATGTCTTCATTGATGACCTTTAAGTCTCTACCTTAAATCACTTCCTTTCTCAGTTTATAGCCACTCTGTAGAAGTCTGTAATCTCCCTGCCTCAGAGAATGTTTGCAAAATCAAAATGATGTCCTGCCTTACAATTATTACTCTTCTAAGAATAGTGTAGGAGACTTTCAAGGACTATAAAGGATTATTAGTGTTACGTTGTACTTTGTGATTTGTAGTCTACAGAAATATTAACTGAAAGAACAAATTATTATTAGGCTCATTCCAGTTGATGTGCCTTTCCTCATCATTTCACAGAAAAGCATGTAAAGCAATTCAGTATCCCTGGGAGCAAGGCCTAGCACTGAGCTGTCCATTGCAGCAGCCATCTACTATTCACATGTGACCGCTGAGCGCTTAAATGTCACTACTCCAAACTGAGATGTGCTTGTAAGTCTATTATAACACCAGATTTCAAACATTTATATGAGGAATGTAAACTATCTAATAATTTTTTATATCAACTATGTGTTGAAATGTTTTTGATATAGTGAATTAAATAAAATATTATATCAATATTCACTTCCTTGATTTTTTTTATTTTTAAATGTGACTACCTGACAACTGAAAACGACATGCATTTACCATTCATTATATTCCTATTAGCCAGTGTTAGCCTAGTACCTTACCTTTCACACAGCTGATATCCTACAAATGTTCACTGAATGAACAAAAGAATGAACAAGAGGCAAGACCTGAGTTTCCAAGTCCAAAAAGGAACTTGTGTTGCTGAGACTCCTGACCTGAATCATTAAACCTCTCTTACTAATAAAAAGTGATTTGTGGTTTTTTTTCCTTTTTTTTCAGTGCTGGGGATTGAGCACAGGACCTCATACATGCTAGCCAAGCACTCTACCTCTGAACTCCAAGCTTAGATTTTTGCTTTTTGTTTAACTTTTTTTTTTTTTAGATGAAGTCTCACTTTCTTGCCCAAGCTAGGGTCAAACTCTGGCTCATGTGATCTTCCTGCTGTAGCCTCAACAGTTGCTGAGAATGCAGGTGTGTGCCACAGTACGTAGAAGATTTTGTGTTTTTGAAAGAGTAGTTTTGAGAGGAAAGGCTGTATCCATATGGCCTTAACTCAGGTGATATAAAGGAAAAATTTTCTGGAAACCATCTCGAATACTTAAAGTAAAAGACAAAACTTTGGAAGTTGGTGATGATGGAGTACTTAAAACTGCTGCTTAGGATATGATTCATTTTCTATGACTAAATAATATACTCCAGGTCCAGGGAACTTGCTGAAACAACTGGAAGCAAGCAAGGGTGAAATTATTTAATATCCCCTGCTAACTCCAAATTGCCAGGCATCATGGTTATGGAGAACAGGGAAAATGGTATAAGAAAATACGTTTTATTTCTGCAGAATAAGATTGCTCTCTTAAGAAAGTCTAAGTGTCTGACATATAATAAAGTTTGGGACTTAATATTCCCTGTATCAACGAACTGATAGTAACAGAGAAAAGGAAGCAGTGTACCACAGGGGAACAACTTGAGGATTTATAGTTGAGGAAATCTGAGTTTAATTACTAATTTTTTATTCATGCTATTTAAGCCTTCTAGGCAAATGAAGCTAATTAAGGACCTACTTCATAAAGTTATGAGGATTTAATGGTAACCCATTAAATATAAAACACTGATCTATATACCTGGTATATAGTAAAAATATCAATGATTGGCAGCTGCCCCAAAACAGTGAAGGGTGCTTTCCAAAGCAATGTTACACATCTCATCACCCAAGTGACATCATTTGTCTTTACGTAATTACTAAGGTGATCCTTAGTTGGGAAAAAGCGTGAGTAGCTTCTGTGTTGCTCTCTCATGGATCTCTGAAAAAAAGGCTTGCTGGAAGAGCCGTAGGCCTAGAGGCAAAGAATCCATCCATCCATCCATCCATCCATCCATCCATCCACTAGTTACTATTGATATAAATGGAATCATATTGTGTATGGCCTTAGGTGCCTGGCTTCTTTTGCTGAGCACAATTTTTTGAGCTTCATTTATACAGTAGCATATAACAGTGCTTCATTTCTTTTCTTTTATGCCAATATTTCATTGCATGGATATACCATACTTTATCGTTTCATCAGTTGATTATTGAACGATATTTCAGAGTTGACTGCTATGAATCATGATGCTATGAACATTAATGTACAGGTTTTTGTGTTGACACATACTTTTATTTCTCTTGGGTATGTATGCAGGCCTGGAATTGCTCAGTCATATGGTAAGTCTATGTTTATCATTTTGAGGAACTGCCACTACTTTCCAAAGAATAGCACCATTTATCAATGCATAAGAGAACTCTAATATTCTACATCCTCAACAAAAATTGTTATTTTGTGCCTTTTTTCTTACAGCTATTCTAGTGAGTGAGAGATGTTAAGTGAAGATGGTTTCGATTTTCATTTCCCTCACGAATAAGGAGTATAGAATAACTAGTAAGTACATGAATAGATATTCATGTACTTACTAGTTATTTGTACATTTTCTTTGGAGCAAGGTCTTCTTAAATTCTTATCCTGCTTTTGAAGTCTGATTTGTCTTTTTATTATTGAATTGTGAAAAGTGTTTATATTTCCTCAATCCAAGTATTTTATAAGATATATGACTTATAAGCATATTCTCCCATGCTTTGGGGTGACATTTCACTTTATTGTTTAAATTATAAGTCCATTTTATCATTTCCTTTTTATCCCTTGTGCTTTGGTTGCACCTTAGAAATCTTTATGTAACCCAAGATCACTTCTAAGAGTTTTTAAAACTGAGTTATTTTTAGGTATATGAAACATTCTGAATTCATTTTCATGTATGGTGTGAGGTTGGATTTCATCAAATGCTTTTTCTGTATCCATGGTGTTGATCATGCTGTTTTTTAATTTTATTCTACTAACGTAATATTTTCATATTTTTATTTTTTATGTTAAATGAGTTTTGCATTCCTAAGTTTTGCATTCCATTTTGCCATGGTATGTAATTCTTTTTCACATAGACTAAATTTGTATGTATTTTGTTTTAAAATTTTACATGTATATTCACAAGGGATGTTGGTCTATACTATTCTTGTCTTGTGATGTATTTCACTTTGGTATTGAGGCAAAACTTATAGACTGAGTTGAAATTTGTGTTTCCTCTAGTTTCTTGGTTAGTATTAACTCTTCTTTAAATATTTGGTAGAATTCACTAGTGAAACTGTCTGGGCCTGAGATTTTGTTCATGAGAAGACTGAAACTATTAATTCAATCTCTTTACTTCTTATGAACATATTCAGGTTTTCTATTTCTTTCTGTGCAATTTTGTAATTTGTAGTTTCTCAGGAATTTGTTCATTTTGCCTCTTCAGTTTTGGTAATTTGTGCTTTTTCCAAAAACATTGTCCATTTTTTCTGTATTATATAATTTGTTGACCCACAGTTGTTTATAGTATTCCTCTATAATCTTTTATTCATTTTTTCTGTAAGTTCAGAAGTGATATTCCTTCATTATTCTTTGTCCTGGTAAGATATCTTACGTCTTCATCAATACATTTAAAGGTTTGCTAACATGGACTACATTGTATCTATATAAAATTTATATTTTGAATCCTTACCTCCTAGTACCTCTTAATATGAATGTATTTGGAGATGAGGTCTTTAAAGAGGTAAGTAAGTTAAAAATCAGACTGTTAGTGTGGGCTGTTATCCATTCTGACTGGTGTCCCTAAAAGGAGGAACTCTGGACACGTAGGGAGACACTACACACATACATAGGCACAGAGGTAAGACCAGGTGAGGATACAGAGAACAGGCAGCCTCTGCCAAGCCACGAGTGATCTCAGGAGAAAACCAAACCTGCTGCCACTTTGATCTTATACTTTTAGCATCTAAAACTTTGACAAAATAAATATATGTTGTTTAAACTACCAAGTCTGTGATAGTTCGATATAAAAGCCTCTTTTAGTCCATTTTGTGCAGCTGTACCAAAATATTGGAGACAGGGTACTTTACAAGGAAAAGAACTTTATTTTGGTTCACAGTTTAGGAATCTGAAAAGTCCAAACTCTTTTTTTTTATTTAAGCGAAAAAAGAAAAAAAAAAGAGATATATAACAAAGACAACAAGCAAAAGAGACAAACAAACGAGTAGAGTAAATGCACAACAGTGACATTGCAGGTTTACAAAAGAGGATGATAGAAACTTGACAATGGTTGCAATATTGCATATCGTTATCTTTAGAATGGTTACTTACATTAACAGATATAGACATGTAAAATTGATCTAATCATATCAGTATTAATTGTTCTTTCTCAATAATGAATACATTCAGCAGTGTTCATTTTAGTTATCTTACATATACATATATGCAGATTTATATCTTTTCCTTTTCCTTTTCTCTTTCCCCCTTTTCCTTTCCCAATTACTTTTGCTCTTTGAGCTGTTTTTTACCCTTACATAGTATTTATTCTAGATTTTGGATCATATATACTTTTGAAGTTTCTTACACTAGGGAGACAATATGGTATTTATACATGTGGGTTTGATTTATCTCACTTATGAGTATGGTCTCAAGTCATGAACATTTACTTATAAAAGTCTCAATGCAATCTTTCTTAATAGCTGAGTAGTACTCCATTGTATAAAAACACCACATCTTTTGTATCCATTCTTTGATTGATGGGCACTTGGGTTGTTTCCAAGATCTGGCTATTACAAATTGGGTTGCTATAAACATGGGTGCACAGATATCACTGTGGTATGATGTTTTCAATTCTTCTGGGAAATGCCCAGAAGTGGGATAGCTGGGTTGAATGGGATCTGTAATCCTAGCTTAATGCCAACACTCCTCAAACTCTTCAATGAAATTGAAAGGGAAGCAAGTCTCCCTAACTCATTCCTGGAATCAAGTATTACCCTAATACCAAAACCAGAGAAAGACCCAACCAAAAAAGAAAATTACAGGCCAATCTCCCTAATGAACATAGATTTAAAAATCCTCAATAAAATACTCGCAAATATAATACAGCAAGTTATCAGAAAGATTATACATCATGATCAAGTGGGATTCATCCCAGGAATGCAGGGATGGTTCAACATATGCAAATCAATACATGTAATACACCATATCAATAGGGCCAAGGACAAGAACCACATGATCATCTCAATAGATGCAGAAAAAGCTTTTGACAAAATCCAACACACATTCATGATAAAAACCCTACAGAAAATCGGAATAGATGGTCTCTACCTCAACCTGATAAAAGCCATATATCATAAACCAACAGCCAACCTCTTACTAAATGGACAAAAACTGAAAACTTTCAACCTAAAATCAGGAACAAGACAAGGATGTCCATTATCACCACTCCTATTCAACACAGTTCTGGAAATATTAGCCAGAGCAATTAGACAAGAGAAAGAAATAAAGGGAATAAGGATAGGAAAGGAAGAAGTGAAATTATCATTATTTGCAGACGATATGATACTCTACATAGAAGACCCCCAAAAATCCATTAGAAGACTTCTAGAAGTAATAACCAAATTCAGTAATGTAGCGGGATACAAAGTGAACACTCAAAAATCAATAGCATTCCTGCACACAAACAACAAAGTCACTGAGAGAGAAATAAGGGAAATCACACCCTTCACTATAACATCCAAAAAATGAAATACTTAGGAATCAATCTAACAAAGGAAGTAAAAGATCTGTATAGTGAAAATTACATTACTCTAAAGAAGGAAATTGAAGAAGATTTCAGAAAATGGAAAGATATTCCCTGTTCATGGATAGAAAGAACAAACATCATGAAAATGGCCATTCTCCCAAAATTATTATACAGATTTAATGCAATCCCAATCAAAATAACACTTGCCTACCTCACAGAGCTAGAGAAAGCATTCCTGAAATTCATCTGGAATCAGAAAAGACCTAGAATAGCAAAGGCAATTCTGGGCCACAAAGGGAAGGCAGGAGGCATCACAATCCCTGACTTGAAACTACACTACAAAGCTACTGTGATAAAATCAGCATGGTACTGGAATCAAAACAGATCTGAAGATCAATGGAATAGATTAGAAGATACAGCCACAACTACAAACACACTTAGCCACCTCATCTTTGACAAAGGGGTCAAACATGTACATTGGAAGAAAGATAGCCTGTTTAACAAATGGTGCTGGAAAAACTGGCTTTCTCTATGCTGTAAACTAAAACTAGATCCATGCCTATCACCATGCACTAAAATAAAGTCAAAATGGATGAAAGATTTGAATATTAAAACAGAGACACTAAACTTACTAGAAGACAGAGTAGGTAAAAATCTTGATGACATAGGAGTAGGCAGAGAGTTCATGAACAAAAATGAAATTGCATGGGAAACACTTCCCAGAATCAACAACTGGGATCTCATCTTACTAAAAAGTTTTTGCATGTTAAAGGAAATCTCCAACAGAGTGAAAAGAAAACCCATGAATTGGGAAAATATCTTAGCCAACTGTCCATCAGACTGAGGACTTCTATCTAAAACATATAAAGAATTAAAAGAAATCAGGCCCCTAAAATTCAAGGACCCAATGCAAAAATGGGCATCTGAGATGAATAAACACTTCTCAGACAAAGAAATACAAATGGCAAATAAATATATGAAAAAATGTTCAACATCAATGGTCACTTGGGAAATGCAAATTAAAACAACACTGAGATTCCATCTCACTCCAGAAAGAATGGCCAAGATTAAAAAATCAAGCAACAAGAAATGCTGAAGGGGCTGTGGGGAAAAAAGTACTTTTCTCCATTGTTGGTGGGAGTGTAGACTGGTGCAACCACTGTGGAAGTCTGTGTGGAGAAAAGTGCAATCTCAAGCAGCCACATCTGACACAAATCCTCAAGTAACATAATAATATGGCAGATGGCATCATATGATGAGAGTGTGTTCAATCACACCAAGTAGCATTTGCAGAAAAGAAACTTGGGGGAGAGACCAGGCTCGTTTATAGCAACTCACTGTTTTTTAGTATTACTGAGCTCTGTGAGAGCTAGAACTCCTATCAAATAGCATTAATCCCTCTGAGGGTGGTGACACACTGACCTCATAACCTTCCACGAGGCTCCACCTCTTAACAGTTGTATTACTCTCAACATTGCCTTACTGGTCTCCAACCTCCCAGCACATGAACCTTTGGGGAATGAGCCAGTCCAATCCATAGCACAATCCCAGTAAATTAATGTATCAAATTTGTTGATTTTTTCAAAGAACAAATCTTTTATCATGTTAATTTTCTACGTTGGTTCTGCTTTCCATTTCATTTTGTTCCACTCTCATCTTTATCATTTCTTTCCTTCTGCTTGCTTTGCCCTGGATTTCCTAGTTTCTTAATATAATGGGTTTTTACATTTTTTCACATAGGCATTTATAGGCACTAAATTTTCCTGTAAGTTCTGTTTTTACTATATCCTGTGTTTTGATATATTGTTTTCATTTGTATTCATCTTAAAATATCTTTCAATTTCTCTTGCAGTTTCTTTGACTAATTGTATATTTCAGAGGTGTTATTTAATTTCCACATATTTGTGAATTTTCCAATTTTCCATCTGTTGCTGATTTCTAATTCTTTTGTGATATGCAAATTTATTTGTAAGATTTCTATTCTCTTAAGTTTCTTGAGACTTGTTTTATGACCTAGCATATGTTTTATCCTGGAGAAGGTTCCATATACACTTAAGAAAAAAGTGTGTTCTGATGTTGTTGGGTAGAGTGGGCTACAGATGTGTTAGGTCTATTTAGTTTACTGTATTGCTCAAGTCTTCTATTTTCTTGTTGCTGTGTCTAATTATTTTATCCATTATTGAATGTAATAATTGAAGCCTTCAACTAATATTGTTTTCATAGCTTTATTTTGCTTTTGATTGTCACATATTTATGTGGTACAACATAAAGTTTCAATATATGTATATTATGTGCAATGATAATTTCAGAGTAATTAGCATATCTGTCACCTTAAACATATGCCATTCTTTCATGGTAAGAACATTAAAAACCCTCTATTTTAGCTATTTGTAAATATACAATGCATTATTAACTATAGTTACAAAATTCTTTAATAGAACACCAAAGCTTATTCCTCTTTTTAAAAGTTTTTCATAAGTATATGTATGTAATAATTACATTCATTGCAGGGAATTGGTACATGCATACATCCTATCTCAATTCTTTGTTTCTCTTCCTTCCACCTTCCCTTTATTTTGCTAGCATCAGATTCATTCATTTATCTTGTAAGTCCTTAAAAAGTTAATTACCATCATACCATATATACAGGTAAACAACTGACTAACAGGATAAAAAAACGTATAAAACACATAAGACAATTGTACTAAATCAAGGCGCACTTTTAGATACATCACCCATGCTGAATTACAGTAATTTTTTCTGTCTTTATTCCTCTTTTCTAACTGTAACTTTGTACTGACATTACTGTTGAATCATCTACTGCCTCAATTCTGCTAAGCTTCTGCAGCATGTATTTTTAGGCACTGTTAAGATCATATGTACCAAATATAGTTACTATATCTTCTTGATGAATTGAAACTTTTATCATTATAAAATATTCCTTTTTATATCTAGTGACATTTTTTTACCTTAATAACTCTTTTGCCTAATGTCAGTATACCTACACCAACTGTTTTACAGTTGCAGTTTCCATGGCATATTTTTTTTCAGAATTTTACTTTAAACACACTGATATCTTTCTTTTGAACCCAGGGCTACATTCATGCTAGAGAAGTGCTCTGTCTTAGCTACACCCCTAGAGCTCTATTTATATCTTTTGATTGAAGGTGTGTCTCTTTTAGACAGCATATAGATCTGTTTTGTATCAAGTATGCTATCCCTAACTTTTCAATGGATTATTTAATCCATTCACATTTAACATTATTATTCATATGGCTGATTTAGCATTTGCCATTTTTGATATTTATTTCCCATATATTACATTAAAATTTGTTTCTGTTCCTTCTTTACTGTCATATGTTATGTGAAATTAACATTCTCTAACATACCATTTTGGTTGCTTTTTTGAATTTTAAACTATAGTTTTAGAGTTATTTTCTTATTTGTTATTCCAGGGATTAGAAAACAGAGCTTAAATCATCCCTGTTATTCCATTTTATACTGATCTAATTCTAGGAAAATATGAAAAGTTTGCTATACTATATAATTTCATTCTCTCTTTCTTGCTTTGTATTTTTATTTTCATATACATTGTCTATATACAGTATGAACTCAACAATGCAGTATTGTAATAATTTCTTTAAATAATCTTATGCAGTTTGAACAAAGAAAGGAGAAAACTGCACTGACAAAGTTTTTGTAGTGAACTTCTTGTGTGAAATTTCTAGCACTCTTGATTTCTTTCTAGACATTTTAGATGCTTACTAGTGTTACCTTTTTGCTCCACTGTAGCTACCTTCCTTTCCTCAACTTTGTGCTGTCATTGATAGTATATCTACATATTCTATTCTGTTCGACAGTCTCCAAAACTCAATTATATTGATATTGTTTTATGCTATTGGTTCTCATTTGATTAAAGGAAGATGAGAGGAAATAAGTAATTATGCTATGCTTTGTAGTCACCACATCAATATTTTTATCAGAACCTTTATATTTATTTATTGTGAACCTAAATTACTAGTACTCCTTTCCAGCCCAAAGAACTCCTTTTGATATACAGTATCTCATAAGGAAAGTCAAGAATTACAAATTCTCTCCATCTTTGTATATTGGGGAATATTTTTATACTGGAGGTTACATGTACACTTAAGATAAATGTGTATTCTACAGTTTTGAAAGACATTTTTGTCTGATATAGGATTCCTGCTTGAATTATTTTTACTTTAACTATGTTGAGCATATTCTTCCTTTACCTGCTTATCTCTATTTTTTAATGTGAAATCAGCTATTCATCTTATTAGAGTTCATTTATCTGTGATGAATCATTTTTCTCCTGCCACTCTCATGATATGTTTTTCCTTTGGCTCCCAATATTTTAACTATGACAAGACTAGGTATACATAGATTTTTATTCCTTTATCGTTCTTGGAGTTCTTTGAGGCTGTGCATGTATATATTAATATTTGCATCATGTATTAGAAATTTTCTGTCATTATGTCTTTGTTTATGCCCCATTCACTCTCTCTTCCACTTCTCGCATTCCCATCTTGTGTATGTTAAAATAAAAACTTAATGCTGTCCCATAGGCTTATGGGGCTCAGTTTTCTTTTGTTTTCTTTTCCTTTTCCTTTTCTTTCTTCCTTCCTTCCTTTCTTCCTTCCTTCTTTTCTTTCTTTCTTTCTTTCTTTCTTTCTTTCTTTCTTTCTTTCTTTTCTTTCTTTCTTTCTTCTTTTCCTGTTCTTCAGATTGTATAATCTCTAATTAACTATTTTCAAATTCATTGATGCTTTCTGCTTCCAGCATAATTCTAGTGCAGAGGACCTCTAATAAATATTTCCACTTCAGTTACTATATTCTCCAAAATCAGAATTTTCACTTGATTTTTCTCTTACAATTTCTACCTCTTTATTGATATTTTCTACTTTATTGATGTTCTCTCATTATTATATCTTACTTTCATATTTTTAAAGCAGTACTGGGGATGGAACTTAGGGCCTTGTAGACAAGTGCTTTACCACTGAGCTATATTTTTCATCATTTTAAAATTGGTTCCCTTAGTTCTTTGAAGATAATAGCTATATTGAATGTATCATGATGGCCTAACAGGTATATCATTGATGGTGTCCCTCACTGAGGTAGTTTCTCTTGCCTGCTTTTCTACTACACAGTGATCACACTGCTCTGTCTTTGTCTGTCACGATTTCTAGTTTAGATAATAAACTGTAGCAACTTGAAATTCTGATTCACCCCTTCACCACTGCCACCATGAGACATGTTTTTTTGGTGGCTTGTCTTTGCCTAAGTTTGTAAATTCTAATTCCCCTGCACTATGTATTCTTTTATATTACTGCTTAATTATTTCAACTTTTTTGATTTTATTATGGTCTTTATTGTTTGCCTTATGTATGTATGTCTGAATATACATATATACATGCAAGTGTACATGTATGTATACTACCTCAGTGTAGCTACTGGTTCAACATAACTTAGAGTTCAGCTAGTGACTGGTTAGAGGTTATCCTGATGACCCTTAAGCTCTAGGGCTTTAGAATTTTGATGATGGACCACTGTGTAGCTCAGGGAATGCTTCTAAATTATTTTCATGTCCCAGCAATGACTAATAGTTCTCAAGTGTCTGCTATGGTTTCTTCTGAGTCGATGGAATATGGCACATACCTCGCTGACCCCAGGAATAAGTGTGATGCTAACAGGCCTCTTTTTAGCTGTCACTTTTCATAATTCTCCTTGTTATATCTATGGCTGATCTGCCACTTCATCTGTTGGTCTTAGTGTCATGGAACTATTACTTGCTGAATAGCCATTCAACATGATGATTTATATTGCTTTTGATAATACCTTCAGGAGTGGGTTCCTCTGTGTGGTGTTTAACATAATGTGTGCTTTTGCAAGACAGCTGCCAATCTGCTGGTCCTTGAGTGTTGCCTAGCTCTCTGAGCATAATTTCTGAGCTACCTCACTGTAGTGAGATGCAATAATCTGATTCTCCCTCAGTAATATCTTATCCTACAAGCAGGAGCTAGAGGGTAGTGATTGTAGCCCGAAGTTCTTGGTGTTCCCTTCCTAGTATGGAATCTCTACCCTAAAAGTGAGGTCCAAGGTGGGGAGGGAATCTTAGTGCTTTTAACCATGCTAACTCACAGTAGAAGCTGAGAGTGGGGGAAGAAACATGTTGAGAGTCTGTCTTTCCCAGGGTGAAACTGTGGTCCTATGACTGGGAGCTGGGGGTAGAGACAGCCCCATCTTCTTCACTATACCTACCTACAGTAAATATTCCACAATAGAGACCTGGGTGGAAGAGAGGTGATAACAGCTAACTCGATATTCATTGTCTTCACTGAGTCTTGTAGATTTGCTTTAATACATTCTTCTAAATATATTAAATTTCCTGAGGTCAATTTTCAGAATTTTAAATGGTTCTTTTCAATAAGTTTTACCAGTTATGAGGTTATTACATTGGGAAGAGGGTAGGTAAAGCTCCCCACATAGCTATTCCAGAAATGTTGCTCTCAAACCTATCTCCCTTTCTCCAGTGCTTGGAATTGAACCCAGAGTCTTTGCACTGAGTTACATTCCCAGCATCTCTCTCTCTCTCTCTCTCTCTCTCTCTCTCTCTCTCTCTCTCTCTCTCTCTCTCTCTCTCTCCCTCTCTCCCTCTCTCTCTCTCTCTCTCTCTCTCTCTCTCTCTCTCTTTTGAGACAGACTCTCACTAAATTGCTCAGGCTGGTCTCAAATTGGCTATCTTCCTGCATAAACCTCTCAGAGTACTGTAATTACAAGCATGAGTTGCCACATGGCAAACCAAACCACAGATTTTTAAGACTCTCAAGTTTTTCTAAGCATCTAGAAATTAATACATTTATAAATTATCAGATAGCCTGGATATACTTATCAATGGTTTACTTTGTGCACCGTAGGCTTCATGTATATAGACTAACAAAACAATGCCCACAATAAAAAATTTTTTATTTTATTTTAAAAAGCAAAACAGAAAAAAGGGTAGAAATAATACAGAATCTCAAAAAAAGTAAGAAATCAATAGTAGTTATTATATTGCATATTGTTATCTTAGAAGTAGCTGTTCAAGTTACAAGATCTAGGTATAAATTAAAATGATGCACAAATTCATTGTTCATGTGAGTAGCCACATTCAATTTAATTATGCATACCACCCTATTTTTCTAACTGAAGGTAAAACTGAGCTGTTTTCCTGAAGCTGAATCTTCTAGTTGCCTAAACTTTATTCCTTCAAATATCAGGCACTTAATTTTATCCATCTTGATGAATTCTGTCTAGAATATTCCCCAAGTAACTTACACATAAAGCAGACAATCCTAAGTACTTTATTAAAGGGAGATCGAAGGATTGCTAGAAAGGAACCAAACGCAATATACGAAAGGTATCACAAATTTGTCAATTATTCAGAGGGGCCACAAACTTTGCCATATGTTTTATAAAATGTAGAATTGATAGTGTCAAAGAGGCCAAATATCATAATTGTACACACATCTTACTCACCCACATTTCCAAGAAGTCCAGTAAAGAAATAACAGACTTCTACCCTAAAAATCGACTTTAATGAAGGCACTGCCATATCAGTCTTCCTTATTCTCAAGCAAAGAAAGAATCAATGTTTCTTCATGACATCTAAAGAACACTTAAAACAGGCCCCAGTCTTCTTTTCCATTTTAGTTTCTACCATTCTTCAACTTATAAATTTTTTCAACCATACTTATTTCCCGTTCTACTACCTTCCCCCTAGTATGTTTCCTTTACTATAAAATCCTGCCCTACAACTTTGACAGATCCTTGGTACAGAGACTGCGTTTTGCCCATCTATCTCCAGTCACCAACACAAGGTCTGTCCGAATAGATATTCATAGTGTATCTTTCAGAATAAAAGCAATCCTGTTGTCTAAACCCTTTTAAGTGTCACCTCCGCCTTCTTTTCATTCAAGTGGGAAGAATCTTACTCTTTTAAATTCCCAAAGTTTCTTGATCTTTTATTTCTTTGTTTGTTTCTTTTGCAAAGTATCGAATTAAATGCAGGGCCTCTCGCATTGTTTGGCAAGCACTGTGCCACTGAATTACACCACTAGTCCTTGCCCTTAATCTTTCTAATGCTATCTACTATTGTCTTCCTTGTGCTTTGTTATAATTATTTCAATACCTCCCTTTACTGCCACTACTATCCTTGTTCAGAGAAGAGGAAAAGTGAGACAAAATAAAGACACACACCCATACCACACATGCACACACGTACACACACACACTGAAAAATCACAGACTTGGAGAGCATAGCTATTGCCTCATTGGAAAAAGTCTTGTGTACTTAACACAATGCTTAGCACATAGGAAGAGTTCAAAAATATTTGCCAAATTGAATTGCAAAAACATTTGGATATCAGTGTGGAGATTTTACTTTAGATCCATACCTCATACCATACACTTCAATAAAGTCCAGATGGGCCCAAGAATTCAACACAAAAAAGAAAAAACACCCTGGGGGAGTGCAGAAGACAGAATCACATATTTGTCCCAGCTGTGGAGGAGTGGTGAGTTCCTGAATACTGAAAAATAAAAGAAACATAAGAGACAGGATGGATGGTTTTGAATACATAAATGTAAAGGGGAACACTTTTGCATGATAAAGCACATATAGAAATGAAAGCAATAAAATTGGAATAATATGTGACAAATATAAATAATAAAATTAACTATCCAAATATAAGGAAAGAATAAAAATATATAAAGTCACAGCTCAGATTTAGCCTGAAAAGTGATGAAAAAAAAACCATGAGGTAACAAACAACAAATTCTGACATTAAAAAATAGAAAGCCTCATTAAATAAATTAAAAATAAGACAAATGGAGATTATATGTACACACCTATTAAGCTAACAAAAATGGTAGAAATGATAACCTTCAGTGTTGCAGGGCTCTGTGAAGACAGTCACATTTACACATTTTAATCTGTTGGGAAATCTGGCAACACATAACAGCAGCTATAAAACAGCTCGTACCTTTTGGTCTGGTTATTATACTTTTGGTAGCGTATCAGAACACATAACTCTAAGCAGGAGAAATCCAATTTGTACAGAACCCATTCACAGCATCACGTTTTATAAGAATAAAAATTTTTCAAATAAATTAAATCCCTCCAAACAATAAAATGGCCAAGCAAAATCTGGTCTATCAATACCGCAGCCTAAAATTTGAGTGGGGCAGGATTTCTGCCTACTGCTTACTGTCAGGTTTGTGCTTTTGTGGTTTCTTCACCCTGGTTACCCAGCACTCAGCTGTCACTGTTTACTTCCAGAGTAAGCGACCTCCACAAAATGACCCAGTCTGCCACCTGCCAATTTTGATTTGTTGCTTTTCTTCTGTGATAACTGAGGAAATAATAAATTCCCATTAAATTAAGGACCAGGATTAGGCATGTGCCTGTAGCCCTAACTACTCAGGAGTCTAAAGTGTGTGGATCACTTAAGCTTGAGAGTTTGAGGCCAGCCTGGGCAATACAGCAAGATCCTGTCTCAAAAATGAAACCAAAAACAAATACAAAGCAAGAAAAAACAAAAGTGGGTTACTCTGAAGTCACAATACAAAGGCCTCTTCTGCACCATAGGCTTTGTAGCAGCTGATTCAAAATCTCAAAGTTTTTGTTTTTCTTTTTCAATTTATTATTCGGGTCCAAGTTGTGTTCTAAATTTCAAGATAAGCAGGCAATTGTTGAAAATGGGTTTGCCTTAATTATAGGCTCTTAGTAAAACTTTGCATTTCAGAAATATTATGTATTTGAGAAAAAGTCTTTTAGATCAGACTAAAAATATATTCATATGGAAACATCATTGATCAGGAAAGATAGCATTGAGCTCTATAGTTGCAAGTTTTGACAGCAGATGTGGCCTTTTTATGATTACAGAGAAAACTGGGGACAAATAATAATAAATTCATTTATTAGAGTTATGCTAATATGCTTATTATCAACAAAATTATACTTATTTAAACAGAGAGCTGGGTGTGGTGGCGCATGCCTTTAATACCAGCACTCGGGAGGTTGAGGCAGGAGGATCCTTGTGAGTTGGAGACCAGCCTGGGCTACAAAGTGAGTTCAAGGTCAGCCTGAACTGCATAGTGAGACCCTGTCTCAAAAAATAGGGCCGGGGATTTAGCTCAGTGGCCTAAGCACCTGCCTGGCAGATGCGAGGTTGTGAGTTTGATCCCCGGTACAAAAAAAAAAAAAGAGAACTCTTTGGATTATTAGAGTTCCTAACTACCCCAAAATAATAATGCACTTACATTTCACAAATATGTGAAATTACAGTTTTGTCATTCTCATCAAGGACCCATTCTTAAACATTTTTTAAAAAACAAACAATCAATTTTTGCCATTTGTTGGAGATGTTACTTAAGGTCATACCTGATAAAAGCTTTCAAACTGCAAATCCAAACATGACCCAGATATAGAAGCTGTCATAAACACACAAGAGGCAAGAGTTTTTTAAGAAAGATCTGGACACCAGTCCTACCAAAGAAGTCAGTGCACATATTAAAGGCAATTAAGAACAAACAGAAATAAGAATATTCTTGGTGGGAAAAGTGACTTTTGACAATGTATAAGAGAATGCTATCTTCACTTTGAGCAGCATAACCAAGAAAACAAAACAGTCAGAAGAAATATAAGCCATGAAAACTTGGCTATAATGACAAGAAGATAAAAAAGTAAAGAATTTCCCACCTTCGGTCAGCTCTCTAGATGAGGTTAGGGTTGTTCAAGTTGTTTGTATGATGTTAGAAACAATAATAATCCTATGAGTTCTGAAAAGAAATTGCTGAATGAGAGCCATTCTTTGAATTTGATCATCCTGTAAACAGCTTTATTTCATACATGTAAAAACAGTATCCATGAATTTGAAGACCTTTTTCCTCTACCTAAGAATATGACCTGCTTCAGTGAGCAACAATGTATATATGCACTATTAACTCAACTTTAATGGGTCCAACTATTCTCATGTGCTGAGCATATGAAACAAATATGCAGTGCCTGCTGATAGGCAGGAAAGGAAAGACCTCATGGTACCTCAGAGGCAAAACCCATTTTCAGAATCTAAATCTGCTGAGGTCTAGGACAAACAATCTGGTAAACATTTATATGAATTATATTGGCAGGCTGGTAGATTCTCATTGCGAAGTTGAGTTTCTTTAAGTGTCTGGAAACTAGAAGAGAAGATCTGGACAACAATCACACCACCAGCAGGCCGGGAGGGTGAGACCTGAAAAAGATGTTGGCTGAGCCATTTCCTGAGTAGATCAGAAGGGAATGATTTCAATTAATGAGCACAATTGGCCAGATGTTCCCTCTTGCCCTATTTTCCCCAAACAAAGAAGGAACAAGGAATAGCAGAGAATGAAAAAGGAGAAGAAAAGCAAGTTGAGGGAAAGGGAGAGGAAAGAAGAGGGAGAAGGAGAGAGGAAGGGAGGGAAAAAAGCAATGAGAGGAAGGGAAGAAGAAAAGAGGGAAGGAAGGTAGGAATGAAGGAAGGAAAAAAGGAGAGAGGATGAGCACACAAGCATTAGTTACAATCAAGTCAAAAACCATCATTAACAACCATAATGAATATAAAGGTTATTTTTGCATAAAATAAAAATAGGAAAGGTCAATTCAGGAAATGTTAATATACTAACTCAGTTACTCTCAGTTCATAGGCCTGCATCATTAGGCTTAGTAGGCCCAGGGAACCGTACCATATCTTTGTCACTTATACTTTTATGAGGCATATCTGTTCTGATGGCAGCTCACAGACTGGCAGGGCTACAAACTGGCATGCCTTCAGGCCATAAACTAATTATGGCACAATCATTCACTTGTTCTAGCCATGTTGCCAATTATTTCATGAGTGAGGAGGGTGGAACACTTGTCTAAGGCCAGCTCTAGAAATAAACCTTCCTTCCTGATGAGTTTTGTGGTAGTCTGCAGAGAAATCAACATTCTCAGAAAGTCTAAAAATCTATCCTGTTACTTCAATATACCATGTGTCAATTATTACATTTCTCTGTTGTACAAGGCCCAGTAAGTAAATAGAAAAATAGGAAAGAAAGTATACTTCAAGGGTATAGAATTCATGGAGTAAAGGAAGATAACACTAATCAATACCTACCTTCCTTCCTTCCTTCTTCTGGCACTGCTGAGGATGGAACCCAAGTCTTCACATATGCTAGCCAAGTACTCTACCACTAAGCTACATCTCCAGCCATTTCATTATTGCTTATTTTGACCTGGGGTCTCAAAGTTTGCTAGACTGGCCTCTAATTGAGATCTATCTGCCTCGGCCTCCAGGGTAACTGGGATTACAAGTATTTTCCCTATACCTGGCCTCAAAACCCTTGCTTTTCTAAAGCTCACCTGCATTTTATACTAGTTATCTTTACCATCAGGACAAAATACCAGACACTCACAACTTAAAGTAAGAGAGGTTTATTTTGCCTCACAGTTTCATTTGGTTCAGTCCATAATCAGTTGGCTCCAACACAGAAATGGCATGGTGGAAGAGCCTGGCTGAGGAAAACTGCTCACTTGATGGCAACCAGGAAGCAGAGAAAGAGATAGGAGAGGAGCTCTAGGCAAAAACACATCCTTTCAGGTCACACCCACAGAGACCTGTTCTTTCCAACTAGGCTCCACATCTGAACACAGGAGAATTTGGCAAACATTTTAGATTGAAACTACACCATTATGTCCCCATGTCTCAAAAGACTCACGTCCATCTCATTTGAAATGAATTTAGTCCATCTCTAAGAGTTGCTAAAATCTTAAGAGTCCCAGCAGTACTAAAAAGTCCAAGTCCGAAGTCTCCTCTGAAACTTAAATCATACTCTTATTTGGGAGTTCCTATGAAATTCAAAAAGTTAAATACTTATAATAACAATATACAATGACCCAGAGGAAATATTTCCCTTTGAAACAGAAGAAATAGACTGAAAGACAAGGATCAGGACAAAGCAAAACAAAAATCTAACAGAAAAACATTAAATCCAGTAACTCCATATCCAGTATCCACCAGCATAATGTAGTAGGATGTGAACTGTAAAGGGCATGGGCAGCCCTGCCCATATGACCTTGCAGGTTGCAGCCAACATGGCCTCTTGCTTGGGCAGGTTCTACTTGCTGCCTATGGCTTTCCTCATTAGACATTCTACGTTTCGGGAATCTCCAACTTCCTGAAATCACTACTAAACCTGCTGCTTCACTCATCGCTCCATGCACTGTCCTCTCAGTGGCTCCTTCCCTGGGCTCCCAGGCCTTCTTCTGAAATCTAACTCTTGTATTCTGCATACCTATAAAACCAATATGGATGATATCAAGGTATGCTGTCAGTGGGAACAGTAGTTAGGCCCCTTTGGACCAAGGCTGCAATGGCTTCTGAGTGCTTGGATAGCTGAGCACAGTAAAGTGGATCTGGGGTACCAATTCTCTAGGTGACTCTTTTCTAGCAGGGAGTCTCAGTGCTCTCTTCTCAAATGAAGCCTTAAACTTTTACACCTTTGAATATGTGATAAGTAGTGACTTGTTGATTACTGAGATGCTTCAAGTCATCTCTTCTATTATTCTAATGCAAAGTACTTGGCTTCTTTTTAATGCTAACCTTTTTAGCAGCCAAGTACTCCTGGGCCCAACTTTTGCAGGTACTTCCTTTATGAGGAACCTGCAAGTTTATTGTCTTAGTTACTTTTCACTGGTGGCTGAGACAAAATACCTGATGCCCAAAATTAGGCAAGGAAAGGTTTATTTCTTACAGTTTCTAGTGAGTTTCAGTCCACATTTAGTTGGCTCCAAGAAAGCATGGTGTGGCTGGGCTGCCGTTCACGGCGGCCACAAGCAGCAAGGCACTGGTGAGAGAGAGAGGGAGGCAGAAGCGGCCATAAGCAGCAAGGGGAAGACCTGCCTTCCCTTACACTGTATCTCAGCTCCACCCCTGGGCGGGTGTAGCACTCACATCACCAATCCCAGCACTAGACAACAAACCGAACACAAGTAAGTGCCGGACTTAGCCCCATCAAAAGTATATGAGGACTTGGGGGTACATAGCATACCCAATACATTTATCAAACCATTTAACTGTGATTTTTTTTTGCCTCCTGATTCTCACTATATAGCTGGTTAAAAGTACCCAGCAGTACCCATGATACAGCCTGAATACTGGCATGTTTGTTATCTCCTTTTCCAGATTAATTAGTCCACCACCTTTATTCTTAGTCATCCAGAAAATCACAGGACATAAGCAAGATGAAGACAATTTTCTGCAAAGGTGTTACACACATGGCCTGTAGTTCAACTGTCAGTGTTATTCTTGTTCCCAACTGAAACTTGGGAGTCACATCTTTATTTTCACATTCCTATCAGCATTCTGGTCTTTTGAACTCCAACCAGTATGACACAGCAAGCACTCCTCACAATATACTAGTGGTAGCAAACCTATAGCATACATGGCACAGTGGGCTGCTTGTTATCATTGAAATTTTTGCCATCACTGTTCTAGGGCTTCACCAGTTCACATCTCCCAACTTTTCCAAACTCTTCCCACAAACCATTTCCAAAGGCTTCTGGATCACATGGTCAGGTACAGTTACAGTAATGCCTTCACTTCTTATACCAAAATCTCTATTATTCACTTTCCCATCAATGAAACAAAATAGTCACCACAAATTAAGAGAAGAGGTATATTTGGGTTCAAAGTTTTCAGAGAATTAAGTCCATGGTTGGTTCACTCCAAACTAGAAAATTGCATGGCAGAGGACAGCAGCTCACTTCATGAGAGCCAGAAAGTACAGCAAGAAAGAGGGTAGAAGCCAGGAATAAAAATACATCTTTTCATGTCACAACCCCAGTGACTCACAACTACTGACAAGGCCACACTTCCGAGCACATAAGACTTTGGGAGGACATTTTAAATCTAAACCATAACATAGTCTGAAATCACAAATTTTCCTAAATAGAAGGGCCCTTTAGAAGCTGAATACTGCATTAGTTAAATATCAAATGGTTTACCTAATATGATATATAAATATATGAATATTTATAGAAATAGAGATAATTTAAAAGAAAAATAAAAGAGGAATGATAAGAAACAGGGTGTTAGATTCTTTGGAGGAAGGAGTGAACTGAAAGAATGGGGGATGGACTAAAGATGATCAAGATGCTATATGTATATGTACCAATTCCCCAAGATGAATGTAATTATTAGGTATCACAAACATATGCTAACAAAAATATGAAGATATTTTCTTCCAGGTTCAATGTAATCTTCCAACTTTTCCCCAGTGATTATGTACAAGCTTCCATGTATTCCAGACTTACAACTCAATGAATAGCCTACCAAAGCTCACCTGCCCAAAGAGAGGAGTCAATCTGTCTTTCAGCACAGGGTATCCCCTGCTTCCAGGTCTGCCCTGCTGCACTGACAAGCAAGCTTTCTGACAAAGTACACACAAATTAGATGCATTCCTTCACACATGCATACCCACAGAGCAGTAAACTTGCAAAAAGCCTCAGGGAGCCAACCATGCATATGCAGATACCAGACATGCACGTAAACACATGGAAAGGTATGCACTCAGTTTTGCTTACTAATAATCAGAAGAGAAAATAAACATACTCCAGAGGGGTGCTGAAATTTCACAGCTCAGTGAGCTAGAGACCTGGATAGTGAAGAAAATGAGTAAGTCTGAAATCTCTGCAGGGTGCTCTTTTTCAAGGCAAGCAGCATGCACACCGATCTGAGACAACTGATGTGCAGAGATCAGAGAGTACGGCTTTGTAGAGAGAATTCAGGAAAGAGTTTAAGCCTCACTAGGCTTCATTATACAGTAAGCCAGTGATAGAATAGTAATACAGTCAAAGTTTCACAGTAAATAATTTCCATGCTCATTACTATTTATGCCAAACATCAGCCAATGCAGACAGAAGTTCAAACAGTCCCAGCTCCCTGACTCAAATCAGTGAAAACATTCCTGCCAGGAACACCCTTTATAAGGTGGAGCCTGGCCAAGAACACAGGCATCTGCTTCGCTCCACAGTCACATACCCTCCTGCTGCCTCCCCCAGCTTGTACAGGAGTCCACGGTGTGTTTGTGTTTCCACACCTGGCCCCACCTTCTAGCAGAGGCCAAGGGCACCATTCCTGGACCAGTTCCCAGCCTTTGAAGTCAGAGAGAATGCAGTCCGTTAGATGAGGAGATCCAGATTCAAGACTTCTCAACATATACTTCCCTTCCTCAACAATGCTTACAATAAAGTTACACTCAAGAGACACTCTGGCTGCTAAAAAAAACAGGAAACCAGAGGAGTGGGTGGTGAATTAGTTTCTCTAGGCCAGTCTGAGCCCTGTGGAATGTCAGGGTGCTGGAAAGTCGAAGCCCTGTATGACAGGTGTGACTAAGTTATCCTTAAACCGTATACTAACACACCAGTTTGCCTTATAAACGTTTTTTTCCCCTGCCTTGTTCCTATCATTCCCTCATCGCCTGCCCATCACTACCACCATCAACACCACACTTAAAGAAAAGTAGCAAGGCCTTCAGGTTTGGTTCCCTAGAGTGTAACAGAACAACTGAGGCAGAAGCAGCTTGGGAGAACTTGTGCTTCTCAATTCAAGTGCTTTCATAAAATCTGAGACTGGTGAAGAATACGTATGAACATTTGCTTGGAAGCAGACATCTTTAAAAGTAATTATATTACTTCATGATTATAAGAGTTTTCATCTTGGCAATTTAAGGGAGGGGGAATGGAAACACAGATTGTATAGAATTAACAGTAACAATTCATTCACACATGCAAGTTTATCTAGATGTATTTCATGGGATCTGGGGGGAAGGGTGGTCAAGATATCTGCCCTCTCCTAGCCTTTAATGTCATTGGAGTACTGTACATCTAACAGTAACTATTGCAACACCGTAACTGCTAATAACTGGTAATTGCATGGCACTTAGCACTTTACAAATCATCTTCTCATTCATTTTCCTATTTAATAAACATCAAGGAAGTATATGCTGTAATTAATGAAGCAGTTAGTTTTAAAAATGTATTCTCTTTTTCTGTTATTTTGTTTGTTTGTTTGGTTGGTTTTGGTTTTTCAGCAGGGTCTTGCTATGTAGTTCTAGCTGGCCTTGAACTCACTATGTAGACCAGGCTGGCCTCAAACTCTTGCCTTAGCCTCCTGAGTGCTGGGTTTACAGGTGTGTGCCACCACATCTGACAGTATCTCTCTGACTTAACAATTCAGCTTCTTCTCTGAATTATTCTTAGTAAAATAATCTAATAGGTATATGTACCCAAATAACCACTGCTGAACTGTTTATAATAGTAAAACATTAGGAGAAAAATAATCTTTAGTTGATATGATACTGTTTAAAATAGTTATAGTATGTGATACTATGAAGTCATTAATTACAATGTAGATTGGAAAAGATTTATGTGACATTCTCAGGTGTAAAATCATGGGCTACAAAACAATACATTTAATATGACCTTATTTTTACTGTATATGTGTACACAAGAATAGAAGGATACGGATGAGAATAAGTGTCAGCTAACAGTGACACTTGGTTCCTAAATATCAATGCTTGCTATTTATAGATAGTAGGAATGTGGCCAATTTTCTTACTTAAACTTTTGTGTATTTCTTAACACTGAATGAGTAAACACTATGGCTTTTGCTGGCATGGAAAATATAAAAGCTGTATTCATTTTGGAATGAAAATGAGGTATGATGTGTGAAAACAATAATAGTAGTAGCCAATATTTACTGAGCAATTACTGTATACCACAATTTTGAACAGACTTATTGTCTGGTATAGGTATGGTCCTGTGTCCCCCAAGGCCTCATGTAATCATGGATGGGGCTGAGCCTGGCGTTTGTGATTGGTTTGTTGTCTGGTGCTGGGATTGGTGATGTGAGTGTCACTCCCGTCCAGGGGTGGAACTGACTTACAGTGTAAGGGTGGGAATAAGGCGTGTTTTCACTTTCTCTCTTGCCGGGTTCACACCTTGCTGTTTGGCAGCTGCCATGAATGGCTGCCCCGCCATGCCACCCTGTCTTTCTGGATATGGACTGAAACCCCTAAGAACTGTAAGAAATAAACTTTTCCTTCCCTAATTTTGGGCGTCAGGTATTCTGTCTCAGCAGCAAGTGAAAAGTAACTAAAACACTGTCTCATAACAATACTATGAGGTGTGCAATATTGTCCCCATTTTCCAGATAAGAAGACTGAGGCTTAGAGAGTTTAAGGGATTTCCCAAAAACACACAGTCATAAAGATACAAAACTATGATTTGAACTAAAATTGCTGTAGACTCTAGATTTCATACTTTTATTTGCTGCTTTATCACCTCTCTCAAGTCCAGTATATCTGTTGAAGTACTCAAAGCAAGGTACCAAAGCCAGTTTTTCTACTTTAGAGTACTTATGCTACTGAGATTCTTTTAAAATTATGATAGATGGTTACCAGCTTAGAACACGATCTCAAGAAATATGCAGAACTATTGAGGCCTGATACCAAAATCCAACTCTTAAAAATCAGAAACAGCTAACAGTGACACTTGGTCCCTCAAATATCACAAAGGCATGGAGAGTCTTTGTTTGGTTTGATTCTTTTCTTCCTTCATCTATCCATTCTTTCTTTCACTTTATATCTGTCAAGTGCCAGGAACTGTAGGGCTATAAGTGATGAATAATGCCAATCCTCACCTTCAGGTAGTGTGTGATCTGGTCTCTAGAGAGCAGGCCTCAAAGGTCTGTTCACTTGAAAAGCTTTTTAGAGAACAAACTTCAGGTTAAAATAAAGGTGAGCAATGACCAATAGTATATATATATATATATATATATATATATATATATAGAGAGAGAGAGAGAGAGAGAGACAGAGAGACAGACAGAGAGAGACAGAGAGAGAGACAGAGAGACAGAGAGAGACAAAGACAGAGAGAGTAAATTAACAAAAGCCAGTAATTACTACTAAGCAATTATGCTGTACCATGTTCTATGTTAGGTACTGTCACCTATCTTACAGTGCTATTATTGATACTACTGCTCCTGAAAAAACAACAGCTAACATTATAGTAAGCTATTACTGGCTGAAACAGAAACCAAGATAAGTGCTTTATGTACAAGATAAATCTTCAAAGGGCAACACTTAGTATGAAAACAAGATGGAATGAATCCAACAAAGCCACTAAAATTCATCACAAACTACTACTACTAAGAATTTGATAGTCATCTTAGAGTTGGAATGGCATGAATGTTCAAACATACATGTAAACAGTTTCCATTTGTTCCATTATTTTGAGCCTCATTAAAATGAACTTCATGATGATGCCACTCTCCTAAGACAATGTCATCTGTCTTCTGAGATTGAATGCAAGAAAGAAAGCATAGCTACAGAACAAGACCCTTTTGCTGGTAAAGGTCTCACTGCAAAGTATCCAACAGAAGATCACTTTTTTCTTTAATTCTCAATTTGACAACTTACAACTATATTCTTGGATGTGACCCTAGACACTGGAGGCTTGATTCTCTGTCACTGAATAACCAAATATGTTGGTTATAAAGTGTACATTGAAAAAGACACCTCAACCTCCAGAGGGTCTCAGAATCACATTTGCT
Organism: Dasyprocta punctata; assembly: GCA_004363535.1. Classification (NCBI taxonomy): domain Eukaryota; kingdom Metazoa; phylum Chordata; class Mammalia; order Rodentia; family Dasyproctidae; genus Dasyprocta; species Dasyprocta punctata. The sequence continues at coordinate 53,946 of RJWM01002030.1, read as the reverse complement.
ACTAATTGTGCCCTTGTTACCATGTCTGGAAAGTACTCTTTTTTCACCTGAATCAGCTGCAGCTAATTTTAGAAAAGATCAGTTTAGGACTTAAAAAGAGAACTCTTGCAGCAGGATGTGGTGACATAGGCCTGTAATACCAGCACTCAGGAGGCTAAAGCAGAAGGATCTCTCGCATTTGAGGGCAGCCTGGGCTACATAATGAGTTCAAGGCCAGCATGAAATAACCCTAATCCTGCCAAAAGAAAAGAAAAGAAAAAAAGAGAGAGAAGAGAAGAGAGGAAAAGGAAAGGGAAACAAACTGTAGCACCAGATGGCAAGAGACAAGTCTTCATTCATAGTGTCCTCCTTGCTGAAGCCATTCAGCCTCTCAGCCTAGCATTCACTGAGATCCTACAAGTCCATGCTCTGTGCCTGCATGCCCCGTGCACCTCTGTTAAGAGATAAAATTAGCATGCAGAAAATACCAAGTGGAAACTTCCACATGGAGACATACTGGCAATCCAGGGCACATCACAAAAACATAGCCACTTACCAAAAAAGATTGCTCCATGACAGTAAAAGTTATTCCACTGCCACTTGAACTGTAAGCTTCCATGTGGAAGAACAACTTAAATGAAAAAACAAGGCAATAAGATGCCTCTAAAGACACACAATTCCCCAAAAGCTAACCACATCATAGTGAAGTTGAATTTTCAGACAAGGAACTTTTAAAATTGACAAAAAAATGATCAATGAAAGCAAAAAAAAAGTGACAAGCAGCTGAATGAATAATAACTAAATTGATCGATGAACTCAAAGAAGATACAAATAAGCAGCTGACAAAACTAAGGAATACTGCTGGAAATAAGGCCACTTTGATAAACAGATACAAGTTCTGAAAAGCAACAAAGCAGCAATTTTGGAAATAAAAAAACCTCAATGAATCAAATAAACTCAATGAAAGTCTAAGCAGTAGACAAAACCAATTAGAAGAAAGACTATTAGGAGTTGAAAAAGGGTGGAAGTGCTAGAACATTCATAAAGGAGTAAAGCAATGTAGGATAAACACCACAGAACAGAGTACATAAGCATTTCTGGATAGATCTAAAAGAAATAAATTAAGATTCATTGGCTTAGAAGAAGGCATTGAAATACAAACTAATGGCTTAACAAGTCTATTCACTGAAATTATAGCAGAAAAATTTCCCAAACTAGGCAATAAGGTAAATATCCAAGTAAAGGAGCCAATTAAAACTAAAAGTAGACATGATCATATTACATCATAGTCAAAATGCCAGAAACTCAGAACAATGAGACAACAATTTAGTCCCAAATCACTTTTAAAGGCAAACACATTGGAATAACAGTAGAAACTTTCAAGGCTTGGAAGGAGGGATTGGAAGGAAGTCTTCCAAACATGGAGAGAAAATAATTGATCTTGCAAAGTTATCATTCAAAAATACAGGAAAAAGAAAGATTTCCCATGATAAGTATAAAACAGAAATTCATGACCACAAGGCCAGAATTACAGAAACTACTTACAGGAATCCTAAACACAGATGGAGAAGATAACAACTATGAAATAGGAAAAAGTAAAGCTCACTGACAGGAGAAACACAAAGGAATCCAACACAATAAAAACAACAAAATGACAGGAATTAGCACACGTTTCAATAATAACTGCAACTGTAAATGATCTCAAGTCTCCAATTAAAAGACATGGATTGGTAGACTGGATCAGAGAATATCTAACCATCTGTTGTCTGCAAGTAACACACTTCATCTGCAAAGACATACATAGACTAAACGCAAAAGGATGGAAAATTATATGCTAAGCAACTGGATCTAGAAAACAAGCAGAAATAGCTATATTCATATCTGAAAAGGTAGATTCAAAACTGCTGAAAAGAGACATGGAAAGCCACTACATATTGGTTAAGGGAAGAATTCATCAAGAAGAGATAACTATAGTACATGTATATGCCCTGAACATCAGTACATCCAGCTTCAAAAAACAAATACTGTTTGACATAAAAGGACAGATAGATCCCAATCCAATCAGAGTGGGGAACTTCAACATCCAACTTTATAAGACATGACTTTCTGAACCTGGGAGCCTAGTGAGGCTTCACTGTGTAATCTGGGTAATGTGAGATATCTGACTGAGTAGCCACCTTAAGCCATTAGCTGTCCTCATCCTTTATTGAAGCATTAAATTATCCATTTGTAAACTAGGAAAAAAATTCTTACAGAGTTGATAAAGTTTAAAGTAAATTATCAGATGCTTGGACAAGGATATATTCACAGAAGTGGTCTTCATCATTTATCCATGCTAGGAAGAAAAAAAATGGCCAATTGCACACAACTGTTAAATTAAATTACAATGCATTTATATTGTAAGCTATTATTATGCAGTAATTTAAAAGCAGGTTTCAAAAAAGTTCTGACAGAGAAATTAAGTTAAACAAAAGAATTGGAGAGAAAAGTACAGACAATATGATCACGTACTATTATCTGAAATATAAATTACTTTTATAATCAAAATACACTATCCTGTCAATGAGAAAAAAAAATCAACCTTTAAAAAACATGAAGAAGAGTTGTGACCCTTGTTTTTATCATTTCTTTTCTCTTACAGTCAGGTTTACTTTTTCTCAGACATGGTTTAAGTTGCTGCTACACGGTCTTACTTTCAGTTGTAAAATGGAGTGAAAATAACTACTAATCTCCCATAGTTGCTGTATTGATGAAATGAAATGATGGATGAATATGGAGAAAATTTTTCACAAACTTTAGAGGACATCTCACTCCTGAGCTATTATTGAGGAGATTCTAAGTGTACTGAATTTCTGGTGGTTTCTAGTAACTAATCTCTATTGAAGGCAGGCCTTCCTGCCCATTTCCACTTCATAATCACACTCCAGACCTTTTTCTTCTCACTGTCTAAATTTCTAAACCAATCTTTGAGTTAGATCTCCTGCAGCCTCTGCCTCCTCCACTCACCTTCTGTAGCGCATCAAGAATCATCTTCACTCTCTTATTATTTTTTTTTGAAATTTTATTATTTTTCTTTAAAAAAAAAAAGAATCACTTTCAGACTGTACCTTTACTCAGACTCCCACAGAGACTCCTTAATATCCTTCACATATCACACCAGTCCTTCTATGGCATTCTCCAACAATCATCCCAGCCCACATATAATGAGTTCAAGTCTTGAACATGTCTTAACTAGAAAGCATTACATTACACAGTAGAGCCCCAGTGCATGCTAGCTATTAATAAATTGCAGTGTAGCAACTTCCTATTCAAAGTATGGTCATCAGTCTCCCCTGGGTGTTTGTTAGACTCTCTGGCTTCAACCAGACCTACTGAATTAAACTCTGCATTAAGAATATCCCCAGGTAATTTGTATGCACAGTTAAGTTTGAGAAGCACTGACCTAGAAGGTCCTAAAATTGGTAAGCAAAACAAAATGTTGGCAGATTTATTTATTCTATCCAAGCTGTCCTTATGTTTCTCTCATGTATGTTTAACCATATCCTTTCTTAGATAGTAAGATCATTAAAAGGTAGTAACAGATATCTTTCTCATTCTTTATACCAACTTCTACCATTCAGGAGGGCCTCAGAAGTGCTTAACAACTAAAAATACTTTTAAACATCATATTTAAAGTTAATCATGATAAAACCAATTTAGCATAGCATGACCACTTGGAGTATAAAATCTGGAGCCTGCCAACCTGAGATCAAAAATCATTTTCTAGTACTTTTCTAACTGTATGACCTTGGGCATGAACTTGAATTTACTCATCTGTGAAATGGAGTTATTAATAAAATCCACCTCAAAGGTTGTTGTGAGAGTTATGAGTGAAGAGATGTGAAAATCTTACAAGGCAGGAGGATCGCCAAATTCCAGCCTAGTTTAGGCAACCTAACAACTTAGTGAGACCCTGCCTCAAAGCAAAAAATAAAAAAGGCTCACTGTGAAGGTCCTGGATTCACTCCCTAGTGCAAAAAAAAATACAGAATGGTAAAAATTGTAAAAAATTGATGGCTCAACTATTTTGGGTGCCAGATTTTACAACTGCAGTATCTAGATTTGTGAGGCTCGCTGATACAAATAATAAAAACAGTGGATATTGCATACCCTGCATTCAGTAACCTAACATAAAGTGAACAGATTGTGGAGAGGAAGCCAAAGATAATCATCTGGGCTGCTGGGACTTCCTCTTGAAGTATTACAGGCCATGAAATGGTTAATGGAAACTTTGCATCCTGAACTATCTAGACTCCCCTTGGACAGGAAAAAGGTAGAGCTATTTCTATGCCAAAACTGGGGAATCTGTAACACACAGGAAAGAGGAAGAGAGAGTCCCACAAGGTATCTCCAGCACTCCTTTCTAAGACATTGCTATGTCTGGTTCTTCCTTTCTGCCCTAGTGATTCACCCATTTACAACCATCTTCACAAACAACTAAGGGAAACCACATACTGCTCTGAAGAGAAGATACAGAGGGATAATGCTTATGCTTTGGGCCAGAGCTAGGAAAGTAGTATAATGTCCCCTCCCTGTTGAAAAGACTGGAGAGGGAATGGGTTAAGTGGTGGCCTTTGGGAATCTTCCAAATTCTTAGCAATCAGTGGTAGCATCTAAGGGACAGAAAATTCCCTGGGGACAGAGGCATAGCTGGGTATCCTAGCATGGTATTTGGTACATGATTGGGAACTTCTTGGGATATGATTAGGAGTCTCTTTGTATGATTATGAAATACTAAATCTCTTAAGTAAGGAAGCTGCAAAAGAATCTTAGCCAGTACTATGTGTTAAAGCAAGGACAGGAAAACAGATGCTGAATTATCTGTACACATAAGAGAGAGATTTTAACTATCTAAAAATATGATAATTTTGAAAAGTCAACCAAAAGTAGAAGTCATAGGACCTAGAATCTACAATACGAGAGTAAAGCAAAGGGTAAGAGAGTAGGGAAGAAGAAACAAAGATTGCATTACAACCTGCTCTTGGTCACTTACCCATCACTGGGATAAAACACCTAACACCAGCAACTTAAAGGAAGAGAGGTTTGTTTTGATGCATGGTTTCATTCTATGGTCAGTTGGCTCCTAGGCAGAAACAGGATGGCAGAGGGCTATGGTGTAACAAATGTTGCTCAACCCATGGCAGCCAGCTAGCAAGGAGAGAAAGGAGGAGCCAAAAACAAGAACGCACACTTTTAGGTCACTCTCCCACTGACTCATCTCCAACCAGGTCTTGTCTCCTAACAGCACATTCAGTTATGAACCTATCAATGGATTAAACCACTTAAGAGTATAGGGCATCCACAATCCAATCAGCTTCCAAACACAAGAATTTTGGGGGACAATTTAGATCTAAACTACAACAAACCTTGAAAGAAGCAGTGGGTAAAAGTGAATTTTTGACAGTAATGGTGAGATTTAAATGTAAAGTTCAAATTTAAGGCATTACAGAAACAAAATTGAATCCTATCTGAAAAGGACATCAAGGAAAATTCCATTACAGAAATTTCATATCATGTAGACACTGTATAAAGTTCACAAGACTGGCAATGAAAATGAGTACTTGAGCATCACTTGCAAGGCCTAATGCTTCGGTACAGGGAGGCATCCATCTGAAGAAACGAGAGCTTCTTGCAATGGACATAAAAGCAAATATAGGGTAGTGGCAGTCCTGTAGTCTGGATCCTCAGAGGGTCTCATACTGATAAAAGCCAAAATTCTAGAAACAAATATTAAATGGTTGATTCCAATAAACCTATCTCTTCCATCTCTGCTTCTCTGTCTGTCTCTGTTTCTCATGTCTCTCTCTGCCTTATTCTCTATCTCCTTCTCTCTCTTAGTCTCTCTCCCTCTCTCTCTCTCTCTCTCCCTCTCTCTCTCTCTCTCTCTCTCTCTCTCTCTCTCTCTCTCTCTCTCTCTCTTTCTCATCTCTCTCAGAATTGGGCAAGGAACCCAGGGCCTTGTGCATGTTGAGCAAGGACACTACAACTGAGCTATACCCCATCTCTTGATCAAGCTATTTCATTTCCTAATGCACTTGACTCCTCCTCAAAAATGTACAGGTGGATATTATTAGAGTTTTACTCAATTGCCTAAAAATCCAAAACTCTTAACAGAGTTAAGATCTTGGGTAGTCAGAGTTCTCAACAAAAACAAAATTGATAGGATACATACTGATAAACATAAAAAGATGATTTATCCTGAGGGATTAGCTCATATGATTATAGAGGCTAAGAAGCCTTGTGTTATGTCATCTGGAAGCTGAAGGCACAAGAATGCCAGTAGTGTGATCACAGTCCCAACCTGAAGGCCCAAAAATCAGGAGAGTCAATGGCATAGGGCCCAGTCTAGGTCAGAAGGCCTGAGAACTAGGAACACCTATGTTAAAAGAAAGTTTGATGTTCCAGCTCAAGAAAAGGGGAGCGGGGAATTCACCCCTTCTCCATCTTTTTGTTCGATTTAGGTGAGCCCCACTATGGCTCAGGTGATGCTTGCCCACACTGGGTGAAGATGGATCTTCTTTCCTCAGTCTGATTGAATCGCCAGTTCTTCCCTAAAAGAACCATCCAGACCCATTCAAAACTAGTATTTTTGCCAGCTATGTGGGCATCCTTTAGCCAAGGCAAGTTGACACATATAATTAAACTTCATAACCACTGTCAAACATATTTGTTAACTCACATATTACAGTCACATAGGAAAAGAAAATGTTAGGATCAGACTTTTTTAAGAGTTAAATGATCCTTAATGTCCTGAATTCAAACTCTCCACCTTACAGAAGGGGGAAATGAGTCCCCAAAATGGTAGTAATTAGTGCTAGGGAAGAGATCATGGAATTAACTAGCTCAACTAGATATTATAGGGTATCTTGCTTATACTAATTGAAAAATTGACAGGGTTATGGGGAGGGTGAAGTTCTATGAAGTCAGGAACGTATCTTTTATATTTTCTGTTTTATATTTGAGAAGAACTGAACTATCATCTCAAGTAGTTAGTCACTTCACACCAAAACACAGACAGTATGTGAAATAACCTATGCTTCAAAACTGGAATCCTTATCAAATGTTTATGTAGTTTGGGGAAAATAAGGTAGGAGACAGACAGAGGCTTATCCTGGGTATGTACAAAAACACTGGAGGCATTTAAATAGCCAACCTATTGGGATTCTTCTTGTCCTCCAATACTAAAATCTAAGGTAGAACTTACATCCTGCACACAAGCCTCTATCCCATATCTTCACCTACTCATCCCTCCAACTACCAGAGTAGATCAGAGATCACCTGGTACATTCTTCTTTCTGGCACACATGTCATCCAACCTCTAACTGTATACCATGTTAAGCTACAAAATTTCCCTTATTGCACATCTTTAAGCACTAAGGTAGACTAGGATGTTAACAGATGCCTAACACAGACAGACAAGCTTATTTCCATTTTTCTAAACCAAAATCATTCTTTTCTTCCACACTTGCTATGCTTTGAATGTTTCCCCCAAATTTTACCTGCTGGAAATTTAACCCCCAAGTTAATATGTTGGTGATATTTGCATGTGGGATCATTGGGGGATACTTGGGGTTACATGAGGTCATGTGGGTGGGGTTCCTATGACTGAATTAGTGGTTTTATAAAAACAGGGAGTGGAACCTGAGCTTCTGCTTCTTCATCATACGATGCCCTCTATCCTGTTATGATCCAGGAAGAAAGACCTCACCGGATGTGGCCCCTTAAATTTGGACTTCCCAGTATCCATAATTGTGAGAAATATTTTTATAAATTACTGAGTCTCAGAAAAACTGGTACAAAAACACAAAACAGACTAAAATAACCCTCATCATGTAAACAGAGCTGAAACCCACTGCAGGTGGAGGAGTGGGCAGGGAGGACTTTCAGGCAATTCTCTAAATATGTATGTGTTTCCTATGAGTGCTCTTGCTAAGAGGAGCAGAGTTGGGAGAAAAATGGGTAGGGGTAGTTGGAGTCTTACAGTGAGGCTTTCATCTGACCACATCTTCTCATTATTGTATGTCCAGAGACCAAGAGGCCCCCCAGAAAATCTAGATACAGTCTCAGAGGCTAAAGAGGCATCAAAGAAAAGGAATTAATGACTTTCTAGTCTGGTGTGGTGGAGGAATCTGCCTTTGGAAACATGGGCTCCAAGCTATCAGCTCTAAACAGGAAAGGGATCTGAAAGTCATTGTAGACTGTTTCCTGAAGATACCAACCAATTTGTTGTTTTAAGCAAGACAATTACTGCTCTAGAAATCAGGATCATAAAAAGAAAGAAAAAAAAAAGATACTTTCTTCCCTGTCTCTCACCTCAGCCTGCCCATAATTCTTCTTCACGGCTTGCCCAAATCTGGAATGCCATATGTATATCTGCTTACTGTCTCTTAGTGCTGATGTTATCAACTTAGAGAAGCTGAAAAAAGAGGCTTAAATCAGGCAAGGTGGTGCTTGGTTTTTACCACGGCACTATGGGAGGCTATGGCAAGAGGATCACAAGCTTGAGCCTGGCCTGGGGTCCTCAGTATCTTAGTGAGATAGTCTTAAAGTAAAAAACAGAAAAAAAGGTTGACATATATGTAGCTCAGGGCAAAGGCACTGTGTTTATTCCCTTATGCAAGAAAAAAAGGTTTAAAATTATAAACTTAGCACAAATAATGTCCAGTTTTATTCATTTAAACTTAGAGATATCACATGCAAGTTTTTATAACAGGTAGACTATAAAAGTCCTTCCTTCTTTATTTCTTTTTGGCTTTAATTCATTGATAACTGAAAACAGAAAGGAAATTAATGGTAAAGGGACATCCTTTACTATGGGTGTTAACATTTTGAAATAGGAGGAGGGCACAAAAGATGAATAGTTAGGGGATCTATATTATGCAGGTCTTGTACTGGGAACATCACCCACATTATCTCATTTAATCCTCACAAGTACTATAAGAGAATGTTCTACTATAATCCCCACATGAGTGATGAGAAAGTTAAAGAGAAGGTGAAGAAAGAAGGAAACCTTGCAATATATGACAATATTAGTAAACCTTCAGGACATTATGCTCAGTGAAATAAGTCAGGCACCGAAGGAAACACACTGCATGATTTCACTTTCATCGGGCATATAAAATCTTCAAAATCAAAGAAGCAAAAAATAGAATGTTGGGCGTCAGCAGCTAAGAATAAGGGGATATAACGAGGTACTGATCAACAGATGTAAAATTTCAGTTATACAAAATGAATAAATTCTAGGGATCTTCTCTAAAACAGTAAGCCCATAGATAATACTGTATTATATTCTTAAAACTCTGTGAAGTTATTAGTTCTCAAGTTACACATTCTTATTGCAGTTAAAAATAATAAAATGATGAGTGCTACACCCAGTATCTGGCTGAGTTAGGGCCCACTGAGATCTGAAAGTGATAGGGTCCAAACCATTAAATTGAATAGAATGATAAACAAAACCTCTTGAAATATGATGCCAAAAACACATTACTGGAAAACAAAACCTAAATAAACCTAACTAAAGAGATCTTAATACCAACAACAAATTTGACCTCAACCCCCCACACACACAAAAAGTATGAACAAGAAAAAACAAGGCAATGAAATGCCACCAAAGACTCCTAGCTCTCCCAAAACAGTCCAAAGGAGCACTGATGGAGAAGAAAGCAAACATCAAGTAGCTAAGCTGTGTGAAATAATTAAAGACAATGCAAAGAAACTCAGAGAGCTCAAAGAAGACATAATCCAAAAGATAGTGAAACTATTAAACAAAGTAACCAATGTAGTTATGGAAAAAACTAAAAAATTGGAAGAGATGAACAAAATGGTTCAAAATATGAATGACAAGTTTATCAAAGAAACAGGCTCTGAGAAGGTGCCAAACAAATCACAGAAATAGGGAATTCTGTTGAATTCATAAACTGCCAATATGATTAATGTGAAGAAACTATTTCAGAAATAATGGACAAAATGAAATTATATGATGATATACTCAAATGAACCTTAAGACGATGAGAGCAAGAAAAATTCATCCAACAACTACTAGATGATGCTAAGATTAACCTGAGGCTAAGTGAAGTTAGAGAGAAATTAGAGAAAAGCACAATGAAATAAAAAATCTGTTTAAAGAAATCATGACAGAATACTTGTAGAGTATGGGAAAGAATGTAACACACAGGTGAATGAGACTTATGGAATGCCAAATGATTTCAATAAAGAAAGAATATTCCCACAACACATGATAGACAAAATCCCAGAAGTCCAAGACAAGGACAGAAACATAAAAGCTGTAGGAAAAAAGGAAAAAAAATCACTGATGAATATAAATCCAATAGGATCACAGCAGCCTTTTTCTGACACAAATTTTAAAGGCCAGGAAAGCTTCAAATAAAGTGTTTCAAGCCCTAAGAGAAAACAACCTGAACCCCAAACTAATATATCCTGCAAAATTATCTTTCAAAATTTATGGACAAATAAGAACATTCCATAAGAAAAAATGCTTCAAGAAACTCATGAACATAAAAACCAGAACTCTAAAAACTATTCAACAATATCTAAAAATTACAGTGAAGCCAACAAAGTCCAAATGTCAAATGGACTGAATATATTGAGCAAAGTGAGTAGTTAAACAAGAAAAAGAAAGTACTGAAAGTAATAAGTCAATAACTTTCAGTAACAACTCTCAATGTAAATAGCCTTAACATTCCAATTAGAAGACATAAATTGCAGCAGTTGGGAGGCTGAGGCAGGTTTGCCGCGAGTTTGAGGCCAGCCTGGGCTATACAGTGAGTTCATGGCCAGCTTGAACTACACAGCAAGACTCTGTCTCAAAAAAAAAAAAAAAAAAAAAAACACACGAATTGGCAAACTGTATCAAGAAACAAGACCCAAAGGTCTGACGCATTCAAGAGACTCATCTAACCCAAAAAGAAATGCAAAAGATGAAAAAGAATATTCAGTGCACCAGGACCCTGAAAACAGACAGGGGTAGCACTTTTATTCTCAGAGAACATAATCATCAAGCTAAAATGAATAAGAAAACACAGAGAAGGCCACTACATATTAGTTAAGGGGAGAATTCAACAGGAAGAGGTAACGATTGAAAATATATGTGTACTGAATATTGGGCACTTAACTTCATAAAAAATACTGAATATAAAATATGAAATAAACACCAACACAATATAGACAATATAGTGAGTGATCTAAATACCCCCTTCCACAAACAGATCAATTAAACAAAAAAATTAAGAAAGAACTCTCAAACCTGAACAATACCTTCAAACAAATGGACTTCTGAGATTATGTACAGTGTTCCAGCCTACTACAAGAGAATACAAATTCTTTCCAGCAGTGCACTTAATTTCCTCCAAAATACACTGCATATTAATTCATAAACCCTGATTAAATAAGTACAAAAGAATTTACATCAGCCCATATATACTATCAGATCACAGTGCAGTGAAACTAGAAATCAATAACAAAAGAAAGCACTGAAACTTTCCATACACCTGAACACTAACTAACAAACTGTTGAACACTAATTGTATCACAGAAGAAATTGCACAATTCCTAGAATCAAATCATAATGCCATTGTGATATATCAGAACCTATGGTACACAAAGAAATCAATCACAAGAGGAAAGTTTATTGCTATGAATGTTCACTTAGAAAAACAGCAAATTCAAATAAATAATCTATCTGTAACTTAAGATACTATAAAAGGAAGAAGAAACCAAGCACAAACCTAGTACAAAGAAAACAGTCATAAGGATATGAGTGGAAATTAACCAAATTGAGACAAAATTATAAAATGAAGAATCAATAAATCAAAGGGCTGGTTCTTTGACAGAATAAACAAAACAGGAATCCTAACCCAAACTTACTAAAGGAAAGACCTAAATTCATAAAACTAGAAATGAACAAGGTGAAATAACAAAAGACATGGACAATCAAAATCATTAGTAGCTAATGTAAAAAATTATAGTCAAAGTGGAGAATCTTGAAGAAATGGACAAATACCTAGATGTGTATGAATTATCAAAACTCAACTAAAGATATAAAAATAGAAAACACTTCAAAAACAGGCAATGAGCTGGGCATGGTGGCACACGTGTGTAATCCCAGAACTCTAGAGGCCGAGAATCACTGCGAGTTTGAGGCCAGCCTCAACAACATAGCGATTTCTAGACTACCCTGGACTATACAGTGAGACTCTGCCTGAAACAAACAAACAAAAAACAAAAGCAAATTTTAAAAAGCAGTTAATGAAATACAATCAATTAAAAAAAAACTTACCAATTAAGAAAAACCTCATACCTAATGGATTCATCACTAAATTTTACTAGAATTTCAGGAAAGATCTAATGCCAATACTCCTCAAACCCTTTAATGAAATTGAAAAGGAAAGAATACTTCCAAACTTATTCATGGAAGCTAATATTAATCTTATTGCATAACCAGACAAAGACCCAACTAAAATCTATAGGCCAATCTTTTTAATAAGCATAGATGCAAAATTCTCAATAAGATACTGGCAAATAGAAGGAAACAAATCATCAAAGAGATCATGCATCATGACCAAGTAGGTTTCATACCAACAATGCAACGATGGTTCATTATATACAAATAAACAATGCAATGCACAACATAAGGAGAAGCAAGGAAAAAAGTCACATTATCACATCAACAGAAGCAGAAAAAGCTTTTGACAAAATAAAAAATTCATTTGTAATAAAAACTCTGAAGAAAATAGGTATAGTAGGACCTTATTTCAGCCGGATAAAAGGATTTATGACAAACCTACCCCTAACATCATATGAAATGGGAAAATGATAAAAAGCTTTTACTCTAAAATGAGTAACAGGGCAAGGATGTCCACTATCACCACTCCCGTTCAATGTAGTTCTTGAAATATTAGCCAGAACAATCAGGGAAGAGAAAGAAATAAAAAGGATATAAACAGAAAAGGGACGGCTTGGATTATCATTGTTAATACATGATTCTCTACATAGAAGATCCAAAAAATTCCACTAAAAGACTCTGAATTAACTATGAAATTCAGCAATGCAGCACAATACAAAATCAATGCACAAAAATCAACAGCATTCTTGTACACCAATAATGAACCTACCAAGGAAAGAATCAGGAAAACAATAGCACTTACAATAGCGCAAAGCAAAATTAAACACAAAAGAATTAATCTAACTAGGGATGTGAAAGATCTATGCAATGAAAACTACAGTATTCTGAAAAAGGACATCAAAAAAAGATATCAGAAAATGGGAAGATATCCCTGTTTCTGGATCATTAGAATGAATATTGTCAAAATGGTCAAACTTCCAAACCTGATACACAGATTCAAAGCAATCTCAATCAAAATACCAATAGCATTCCTCACAGAATTAAAGAAAACAATCCTAAAATTCATATAGAATCAGAAGAGACACAGAGTAGCAAAAAGAATCCTGGGTAACAAAAGTAAAGTAAGAAGCATCACAATCTCAGACTTCAAGTTCTAGTAAAATGTTACTGTGATAAAAATAGCATGATACTGGCACAAAAGCAGATATGTGGATCAGTGGCACAAAACAGTGAATGTAGAAACAATCCCAGATATTTTCTTTTTTTCTTTTCTTTTTTTTTTTTTTTGCGGCACCAGGGATCAAACTCACAACCTCGCACCTGCCAGGGTAGGCACTTAAGCCACTGAGCTGAACTCCCAGCCCTAGTTTTTTTTTTTTTTTAAGGCAGGGTTGCCCTACGAAGCTCAGGCCTGTCTTGCGCTAGCATTGTAGCCCAAACCAGCCTCGAACTCACAACGCTCCTCCTACCTCAGCCTCCCGAATCCCAGATATTTTCAACTACTTGATCTTTGACAAAGGTGCCAAACACATATTCTGGAGGAAAGATAGCCTCTTTAGCAATTGGTGCCTAGATAACTGGCTATATATGTGCAAAAGATGGAAGCTCCTCCCTCATGTTTCAATATGTACTAAACTAAAAGCAAAATGGTTCCAAAGATCTAAATATAAAAGCAGAAACATTTAACTTGCTAGAATATAAAATACATAAACTCTTGAAGTTACAAAAGTAGGCAAAGAATTTTTGAAGAGAACTCCAATTGCACAAGAAACAACATCTAGAATGAACAAATAGGATCCTATCAAATTAAAAATTTGTTGCACAACAAATGAAACAGCTAACAGAGGGAAGAGACAACCTACAGAATAAGAAAAAAAATTTGCCAGCTACACCTTGGACAGAAGATTAAAAGCCAGAATATATAAAGAACTCAAAAAACATAGAGCTCCCCAAAATAAAAGACCCATCTAAAAAACAGGCAACTGAAATGAATACAAGCTTCTCAAAAGAAGAAGTACAAATGCCCAATGAATACATGAAAAAGTATTCAACATTGCTCATCACTAGAGGAGCGCAAATTAAAAGAACACTTAGAGTCCATCTTAATCCTGAAAGAATGGCTAAGATCAAGGAATCAAATTTATAAAATTCTATATATATAAAATTCTAAAACAATGCAAATTAATATAATGATAGAAAGTCAACTGGTAGAGTTTCCTGTGATTGCAGGTCTGGATTACCAAGAACCACAATGAAACTTCTGGGTTCGATGGATATGTTTATTGTATTAATCGTGGTAATGGTTTCACAGGCATTGTCAAAATTCATCAAATTGTATAGGCTTTTTGTGCATTTATATTTTTGTCATACATCAAATATACCTGAATAAAAATTTAGAATGGAAAACTAAGTCATCTCTGCCTCATACCATAGTGAATATGCTTGTAAAATAGTACTTGTTTCCCAAACTAATCACAATTGCTCTCCTGAGTCATATTAGCAAGATGGCAGAGTAGGAATCTCTGAACTCTCCTATCCCAATGAACATATCAATTCAAGAGCAAAACATGGACAAATTGTCTTGCAGGAAATGCAAAAACTCATTGTGAGACTCCTGTACCATAGGTGAATGTGAGACCAGCCACATCAAGCTAACAGAAAATTTTGAAATGACTCATCAAAATCCCTACCCACTGCTGGTAGAAAAATCCCCAGATTGCACCTTATGTCTAGGAATTGAAAGAGCTGGACCACATACCCAACACTCCAGCTTTTCCAAGGACTGTCCAGAAGACTGGCAATTGTCTTGTTTGTCTTAGAGTGCTGATGAAACCAAACATACTCTAGCCAGTTTGGGATCAACGAGGTGAGACAGGGGTTTACATTGATGATTACAATAATGTCTGTACTCAGCTTAGCACCAAGCCAACAAATGAAAAGCCTTAACTTAGCTTCTGTCCAAGGAATGAAGGAGAATGGACCCATGGCCAGTGCTCAAACACCTTCAGGGAATACACAAGCACTAGCTTATAACTTGAGCTTCTTGAAAAGCTGAAAGGATTGGCACACTCTATTTACCTTACGCCAAATACAAAACATAAGGTGAAAGATTATACCCTCTTTAGCAGATGGTGCTGAGAAAATGGTGTGAAGAAAACTGGCTATATGCATGCAGAAGATTGACGTTAGAGCCATATCTCTCACCATGTACTAAACTAAGATCAAAATGGATCAAAGATCTAAATATTAAAATAGAAACACTTAACCTACTGGAATATAACATAGATAAAGTTCTTGAAACCAATGAAGTAGGCAAGAACCTTTTGAATAAAACATCAGTTATACAAAAAAATAACATCAAGAATCAACAAATGGGATATAAAATTTAAAAAGCTTCCGCATAACAAAGGAAACAATCAAAAGATTAAAGAGCCAACCCACAGAATAGGAAAAGAACTTATCAGCTACCCTTGAGACAGAGGACTAACATCCAGAATATATAAAGAACTCAAAAATCTTAAACCCCTCAAAATGAAAGGCATAGTCAAAAACTGGGTGACTTCTCAGAAGAAGTACAAATAACAAAAAAACATGAAAAAATGATCAACTTCTCGGGCTATAGAGAAAGGCAAAGTAATACTAATATTTCATCTTACTCCAAAAAGAACAGTAATCATCAAAAAATTTAATAATAAAAAGTGCTGTAAGCCAGGCATGGTGGTACACATCTGTAATCCCAGCATGCAGGAGGCTGAGGCAGGAAAATTGCCATGAATGTGAAGCCCACTTGGGCTAACTAGTGAGTTCAAGGGCAGTCTTAAATACATAGTGAGAACTTGTCTCAAAAAGAAAAAAAAAAAACCTCTTGGCAAAGCTATGGTGAAAATGGAATATTTATGTTGTTGGTGGAAATACAAGTAGTAGAACCACCATGAAAATCAGTATGGAGATTCCCCCAAAAAGTAAAAACATAGAAATTCTATTAGACCCAATTATTCCCCTACTAGGTATCTACCTACAAGAATTAAAAACATCATATTACAGTGATACATGTGCTTCAATGTTTATAACAGCAAAATTCATAAGAGTTGAATCTTGAAAGTAACCTTGGAAGCACTTCATCAACTGACAAATGGATAAAGAAGAGGTGGTATCTCTAGAATGGAATATTACTCTGCTATAAAGAAGGATAAATTTGAGTCATTTGTAGTAAAATATATTTCACTTGAAAATATGTGAAATACATCAGTCATACATACAATATGGTTCCTCTCATATGAGAAATCTGAAGTATAAATAAAGAAAAACTAAAAAGAAACAGGGAGATAGATCTACTGCAAATAGAAAAGGGATTAAAGGCTGGAAGGAAGTGGTAAGGGAAGGAAGGGAAGACGACATGAAAAAAAAATAAGATGTGTGGAAAAAATAAAGTAGTCAATAAAGTATTCTTTATGCATGGCAAATATATACTAATAAATGCAAATAAAAATTCAAAGAAATCAACATCAATACAAATTATAATTAACACAAAAGCAAAGGGAGAAAGTTTTGAATGCTGCAAAAGAAAAACATGTGTCACATACAAAGCAACTTCCATAACACTACCAGATTTCTCTGCAGAAATCTTGCAGGCCAGAAGAATGGGACGTATCTATATATCTATACATATCTATTTATATCTATATGTATATAGATATAAATAGATATATATATATATGGAGAGAGAGAGAGGTATACACATTTCAGGAAAAGAAAAAATTGTATAAATATTTTAATTTTATTGAGATATCATGAGATTAATATACCTTTGACCTCTATAATTACAAGAGTCACTCAAAGTAGTGACCATTAGCTTCCAGATATTTATAAAAAATAAAAATATAGAAAATATCTTAAAACATAAAAAAGAAAGAGAACATGGCAAAATCTATGGAATATATAAAAAATAATACTAAGAATGAAGTTTATAGTAATAAACACCTACATTAGAAAGACCTCAAATAAACAACACAACTTTACACCTCAAGGAATTAGCAAAGTAGGAAGTAAGCTAAGCTGAGAGTTAATAGAAGGAAATAATAAAGATTACAGCAAAAATAAATCGAATAGTAAATAGAAAACAGAAAAGATCAACAAAAATAATGATTGGCTTATTAAAGAAATGAAGAAAGTTGACAGTCCTTTACCTATCTTCAGAAATAGACCTCAAAAAACTAAAATTAAAAAATAAATAAATAAAATAAAGAGGAGATATTATAACTAATACACACAAATGCAAAGGACCATGAAACTATCATTAACCAAAAACTTGGATAACCTAGAAAAAATGGATCAGTTCCCTGAAATACACAATTACCTACACCAAATCATGATGAACAGACTGCAACTAGTAAGGACTAGACCCATAATCAAAAACCACACACCAAGCAACACCAAGTAGCTGAGGAGACTCTGTGCACTAAGTGGAATCAGCTGAAGTCATGCACAGCAAACACCAGCTAGCCATTAAGCCTTGGTATGCTGCTTGGAACCTGGCAGAGCCCTGTTCAGCATCCCCAAACAGCTGGGGAGCTTCAATGTGCTGCGTGGCAAAAGCTGAAGCCCTTCACAGCATACTCCACCTAGCCATGCAGCCTTGGTACATCACTCGGAACCTGGTAGGACCCGACTCGGTGACCCCCAAACAGTGGGAGAGCTTAGGAATATTGCTTGGGACCTGGTTGGGCCCCACACAGTGACCCCAAGTAGCCAGGGAGCCTCTGTGTGCCCACTGGCATGAGCTGAAGGCCTGCACAATATATACCACCTATCCATGCAGCCTTGGAACACTGCTTGGGTCCTGTAAGGGCCCCATGCAGCAACCCCAAGGAGCTGGGGAGGTTTGGTGATCCATGTAGCATTAGCAGAAGGCCTGCACACTGTACTTCACCTAGCCGTTCAGCCTTGGTATGCCATTCAGAACCTGGTAGGGCCATGGCCAGCAACCTCAAGAAGCCAGGGAACGTCAGTGTGCCATGTAGGGTGTGCTGAAGTTCTGCCCAGCATACTGCCCCCATTCAGGGAGCTTCAGAGTACTACTAGGGACCCAGTAAGGCCTGACTAATGTCTTCCACTCAACAGGGGAAACTCCCTTCAGTACGGACAGCCATCCTAAACCCAGGAAACAACTGACACTTTGCGTTCAGCTGTCCCAGAGGAATACAGGAAAATGACAAAACAAAAGAGCAAAATGCAATCTCAAACCTCCAGGCCACCCCAAACAAGCCTGGGACATATGGACACAGAAGAAAGTGTAATCCCCCCCAACTTCTGAAATGATAGCAACTGAAGTAAAGAAACAACTCCATGAAACCATAAAGGAATTCAGATCAGAAATAATCTCCCAGGTGAAACAAGAAATGATAAATGTAATGAAAGAAATGCTGAACACATCTAAAGAAGACATAGTTAAAAAAAATAGAGGAGCATTGCAAAATGATGGAAACATTGAATGAACAATATACAAAAGAATTAGAATGCATGAAACAGATACAAAGAGATATCCAGGAAATCAAAATTTCATCAAAAGCTGGCAAAACCACCTCAATGAATGTGAAGATAGACTTTCAGACCTTGAAGACAAGATTGCAGCTAGTGAACAGGAAAGGAAAGATCTTTTAAAAATAATGAGGAATCAGAAAGTAACAATTCAACAACTGCAAGATAATGCAAAGAAAAACAATCTAATATCGATAGGTATAAATCAAAAAGAAGGTGACCACACAAATGAGATAAAAAAGACTATTTACTGAAGTAACAGCCAAAAATTTCCAAAACATGGGAAAGGAAACTGACATACACATAAGTGAAGCATATAGAACTCCAATTAGCCATAACCAAAAGGAATCTACACTCAGACACATAATAATCAACATCCCAGAAATTCAACACAAGAAAACAATATTAAAAGTTGTTAGAGAAAAGAGACAGATCACCTATAAAGGAAAGCCCATCAGAAACACAGCAGACTTTTCAACACAAACAATGAAGTCAAGAAAAGCATGGAGTGAAGTATTTCAAATACTCAAGGAAAATGACTTCCAACCCAGATTTATATACGTCGCAAAACTATCCTTCAAAATCAATGGAGAAATAAGACAATTCCATGACAAAGAATAGCTGAAGAACTTCATGACAACAAAACCAACACTGCAAAGAATATTGAAAGATATTCTAGATAAACAAAAAAAAAAATACGACTACATGAACACCAACAGAAAAACCCACCAATCAGGGAAAACAATTAAACAGAGGGGAAAGGCAAAGAACCAAAAGCAGAAAGATAAGATGATGAAAGTAAGCCGATATATATCAATTATAACCACTAACATAAATCACCCCAATTTACCACTTAAAAGAAACAGACTGGCAGAATGGATCAAGAAACAACATCCAACCATATGCTGTGTACAACAAACCCATGTAACCCAAAAGGAAATTCACAGGCTGAAAGTGAAAGGTTGGAAAATAATACTTCATGAAAAAGGAACCCAAAAAAAAGCAGGGATAGCTATTCTGTTTGCAGACAATGTGAACTTCAAACCAAGAATGATCACAAGAGATAAAGAAGGTCAGCACATACTAGTTACAGGAAAACTTCAAAAGGAAGAGATAACAACCTTAAATAGATATGTACCAAATATGGGAGCACTCAGCTATATAAAACAAATCTTAATAGAAATGAAAAATGAAATAAGCAATAAAACAATTATAACGGGAGACCTTAACACCCCATTGACACAAAGAGACAGATCAACTATACAGTAAAACCAGCAAAGAAATAGCAGAACTGAATCAAACTTGTGAACAAATGGACTTAGTACACAAGTACAGAGTGTTCCACCCAATATCATAATATACATTTCTCAGTTTCACATGGGACATTCTCTAAAAGAGACCATATACTAGCTCACAGGACGTGCTTCAGTGCATACAAAAGAATCAAAATTATCCCATGCATATTACCTGATCATAGTGTCATGAAACTGGAAATAACTGACAAAACAAACTGCAAAACCTCCATAAACACATGGAAATTAAATAATACAATTGGGTCACAGAAGAAATTAAAGAAGAAATTAAACAATATCTACAAGCAAACAAACATATGAATACAACTTACCAGAACCTGTGGAATGCAATGAAAGCAGTCCTCAGAGAGAAATTTATTGTGGTGAGTTACCACACCAAAACAGAATGAACACAAATAAAAAACCTGATGCTACACCACAAACATCTAGAAAAAGAAAAGCAAGTTAAGCCCAAAGCCAAAAGAAGGAAGGAAATTATAAAGATCAGAGAAGAAATTAATTCAATAGAGACTCAGAAAACAATACAAAGATTTAATGAATCAAAGAGTTGGTTCTTTGAAAGAATAAATAAAATTGATAAACCCCTAGCCAAGCTTATTTTGAAAAGGAAAGAAAAAACTCAAGTTCATGCAATAAGCAATGAAAAGGGTGAAATAACTACAAACCCAGTGAAAATACAGGAGATCATCAATACCTACTTCAAAAACCTTTATTCCCATATGTTCAAGAATACAGAAGAAATGGTCAGATTGCTAGAAACATATGAATTACCAAACGGAATCAAAAAGATGTAAAATTGCTGAATAACCCACTTTCAGTAAATGAAATTGAAAATGTAATTAGAACATTACCAACAAAGAAAAGCCCAGGTCCTGATGGATTCTCAGCTGAATTCTATAAGAAATTTAGGGAAGACTTAATGCCAACACTCCTCAAACTCTTCAATGAAACTGACATGGATGCAAGTCTCCCTAACTCATCCCTGGAAGTAAGTATTACCCTAATACCAAAATCAGAGAAAGACCCAACCAAAAAAGAGAACTACAGGTCCATCTCCCTAATGAACATAGATGCAAAAATCCTCCATAAAATACTGGCAAACAGAATGCAGCAAGTCATCAAGGAGATTATACACCATGACCAAGTGGGATTCATCCCAGGAATGCAGGGATGTTTCAACATACACAAATCAATAAACATAATACAGCATATCAATAGAGCCAAAGATAAGAATCACATGATCATTTCAGTAGATGCAGAAAAAGCTTTTGATACAGTGCAACACTCATTCATGATAAGAACCCCTCAGAAAATCAAAATAGATGGTCTTTACCTCAAACCAATAAAAGCCATTTATGACAAACCAACAGTCAGCATCATATTAAATGGTCAAAAATTGAAAGCTTTCACTCTAAAATCAGAAACAAAACAAGGTTGTCCACTATCACCACTCCTATTCCATATACTACTGGATATATTAGCCAGAGCAATTAAACAAGAGAGAGAAATAAAAGGAAAAAGGATAGGAAAGTAAGAAGTTAAATTATCATTATTTGCAGATGACATGATATGCCACAAAGAAGACTCCCGAAATTCTGTTGAAAGACTCATAGATGCAATAACCAAATTCAGTAATGTAGCTGGATACAAAGTCAACACTCAATAATCAATGGCATTCCTGTACACAAACAACAAACTCATTGAGAGAGAAATAAGAGAAACCACACCCTTCACCATAGCATCCAAATAAATGAAATACTTAGGAACCAATCTAACAAAAGAGTTGAAAGATCTATTCAGTGATAATTACAGTACTCTGAAAAAAGAAATTGAAGAGGATCTCAGAAAATGCAAGACATTCCTTGTTCATGAATAGGAAGAACAAACATTGTGAAAATGGCCATTCTTCCAAAATTGTTATACAGATTTAATGCAATTCCACTCAAAATATCATCAGCATACCTCACAGATCTAGAGAAATCAATCTTAAAATTCATCTAGAACCTGAAAAGACCTAGAATAGCAAAGGAAATTCTGGGCAACAAAGGCGAGGCAGGAGGCATCACAATCCATGACTTGAAGTTATACTACAAAGCTACTGTGATAAAATCAGCATGGTTAGATTGATTCCTAAGTACTTCATTTTTTTGGATGCTATTGTAAAAGGTATTATTTCCCTGATCTCTCGATCAGTGAGTTTGTTATTTGTGTACAAGAAGGCTATTGATTTTTGAATATTGACTTTGTAACCAGCTACATTACTAAATCTGCTTATTAAATCTGGAATTCTTTTGGTGGAGTTTTTGGGATCTTCTAAGTAGAAGATGCAGAAACAACTGCAGACACACTAACATACCTTATCTAAGACAAAGGTGCAAAACGCATTCACTGGAAGAAGGATAGCCTCTTTAATAAATGGTGTTGGAAAAACTGGCTTTCCACATCCTGAAGATTAAAACTGGACCCATATCTTTCACCATGTACTAAGCTAAAATATGAACGGATTAAAGATCTCAATATTAAAACAGAAACATTAAATTTGCTGGAAGATAGAGTAGGTAAAACTCTTGAAGACATTGGTGTAGGCAAAGACTTTATGAATAAAAGCCAGATTGTGCAGGAACTATTGCAAAGAATCAATGAATCGGATCTCATCCTCTTCAAAAGTTTTTGCACAGCAAGAGAAACCACCAGCAGAGACAAGAGACAACCCATAATGTAGGAGAAAATGTTTTCCAGCTGTTCCACAGATGAAAGGTTACTATCAAGAACATATAAAGAATTTTAAAAAATCAGACCTCCCAGATTTAAAGACCCAATTCAAAAATGGGCATCTGAGATGAACACACACTTCTCAGATGAAGAAATATAAACGGCAAATAAATACATGTAAAACTGTTCAGTATCACTGGTCATTCAAGAGATGCAAATTAAAAGAATACTGAGATTCCACTGCACCCCAGAAAGAATGGCTGGTAAAAGAAACAAATACTGGAGGGGCTGTGGAGAAAAAGGAACCCTTCTCCACTGTTGGTGGGAATGCAGGCTGATGCAACCACTGTGGAAGTCAGTATGGAGATTCCTCAAAAAGCTAGAATTGGAGGTCCCATTTGACCCAGCTATTCTCTGGGTATCTTCCCAAAAGAATTAAAAACATCATACCACAGTGATAAATGTGCACCTATGTTTACAGCAGCACAGTTCATAAGAGTCAGATCTTGAGCCGGGTGTGGTGGTGCACGCCTTTAATCCCAGCACTTGGGGGGAGGCTGAGTTAGGCAGGGCATTGTGAGTTCAAGGCCAGCCTGGGCTACAATGCGAGTGCAAGGCCGGCCTGAGCTACATAGTGCGACCCTGCCTCAAAAAACCAGGGCCGGGAGTTTGGCTCAGCAGCTTAAGCGCCTGTCTGGCAGGTGCGAGGCTGTGAGTTCAATCCCTGGTGCCGCAAAAAAAAAAAAAAAAAAAAAAAAAAAAAAAAAAAGTCGTATCTTGGAAACAGCCTAAATGCCCATCAACTGAGGAATGGACAAAAAAGATGTGGTATTTCTATATAATGGAATACTACTCACTTATAAAGAACAATAAACTGGACACTTTCATACTTAAATGGATGGGCCTTGAGAATATACTTCCAGTGAAATAAATAAGTCACACATATGTAACCATTGTATCGTTGCATTTGTGTGACAAACTGAAATAAAAACTATGTATATGTTTATGTATATGTATATAAAAATAGTTAACATAGTTAAAGAAAAAAAGAAATTTGCTAAGATTTTGATAGATATTGAGCTGAATCTATAGATAAGTTTAGGGAGAATAAATTTTTTTATTTGTCCAATTCACATACATAGTCTCTTTTTGCTTATTTAGGTTGTATTTGAGGACTTTTGATTAGTTTTTATAGTTGTTAGGATACAAATAATGAATGTGCTTTGGTAGATTTATACAGCAATGTTGCTTTAAGCTTTTTTGTGATGTTGTAAGCTGTGCCTTTATAATTTTACTTTTGAATTGTTCATTTCTTGTGTATAGGCCAACACTAGATTTCTGTATATGGCTTCGTGACCTTGTGCCATGACCTTGCTAAACCTGCTTATCTGTTTCATTGATTTTTTGTAGATTCTTTGTAAATCAAATAAATAAATAAATAAATCAGCATGGGTACTGGAATAAAAACAGACCTAAAGATCAATAGAATAGATTAGAAGATACGACCACAACTACAAACACACTCAGCCACCTCATCTTTGACAAAGGGGCCAAACATGCTCACTGGAAGAAAAATAGCCTCTTTAATAAGTGGTGCTGGAAAAACTGGCTTTCCATATGCCGAAAACTAAAACTAGACCCATGCCTATCACCATGCATTAAAGTAAAGTCAAAATAGATCAAAGATCTAAATATTAAAACAGAAACACTAAATCTGCTGGAAGACAAAGTAGGTAGAAACCTAAAGACACAGGGGCAGGCAGAGTATTCATGAACAAAAATCAAACTGCAAGGGAAATACTTCCCAAAATCAACAACTGGGATCTCATCTTATTAAAAAGCTGTGCATGTCAAAAGAAATCTCCAACAGAGTGAAAAGAAAACCCAGGAATTAGGAAAAAATCTTAGTCAACAGTCCCTCAGATAAAGGACTTCTATCTAGAACATATAAAAAATTAAGAAAAATCAAGCCCCCGAAATTCAAAGACCCAATCAAAAAATGGGCATATGAGATGAATACATACTTCTCAGCTGAAGAAATACAAATGGCAAATGAATACATGAAAAAATGTTCAGCATCATTGGTCATTAGAGAAATGCAAATTAAAACAACACTGAAATTCCATCTCACTCCAAAAAAAAATGGCCAAGATCAAGAAAACCACCAATAACAAATGCTGGAGAGGCTGTGGGGAAAAAGGAACACTTCTGCATTATTGGTGGAAGTGTAGACTGGTGCAACCACTGTGGAAATCAGTCTGGAAGTTCCTCAAAAAGATGGGATTACAGATCTCATTTGACCCAGCTATTGTGCTTCTGGGAATATTCCCAGGAGAATTGAAAACATCATACCACAGTGATAAATGTGTACCCACGTTTATAGCAGCACAATCTATAATAGTCAAATCTTAGAAACAACCCAAATGCCCATCAGCTGAGGAATGGATAAAAAAGATGTGGTATTTTTGTACAATGGAGAGCTACTCAACTATAAAGAAGGATCACATTGAGGCTTTTATGGGTAAATGGATGAGACTTGAGACCATATTCATAAGTGAAATAAATCAAACTCACATGGGTGAATACCATATGGTCTCCCTAGTGTAAGAAACTGAAAGAGTAAATAAGAAACAAAATCTTCAATAAATACTGTGAAAGTGTAAGAATTGCTCACAGGGGAAAAAAATAACTTAAATAGGGAAAAGAAAAAAAGATATAAATTTATATGTATACACTTAAGATAGCTAAAATGATTGTATTACTAATTCTATTAGTTCTTGGAACAAAACAGTAAACATTCATAGGATTAGATCAATTTTGCATGTCTATATCTGGTAATCTGAGTAACTCTTTTGAAGATAACCATTCAAAATAATAACCTTTGTTATGTTCATACCACCTTGCTTTGAAAGCCTGTATTGTTATTGTTTCGAGCTTTTTGTTACTGTTACTTATTTGTGTTTTGTTTCTTGTTTTTCTTGTATTTTGTTGTTTTGTTTTGTTTTTCCCTCTAATACAGAAAGGATAGATGTACAAGTATAGGCTTATACATGCCTAGAACTTCTCCTAAAGAGTTTACAAGCATTGATTGTATTATGTGTGATGGTATCAACAGCTACTTTGAAGAAAATGAGACATTATGGTAGCCATTGTTGATTTCCTATCATCTTGTTGTGAAGTCCAATAATGCTTTTATTCTTTGTCTTGATTGGTTTTAGTCTGTTTTGTATTATTTGATTTCAATATGTGTGAAGGTATGGACAGCTGTTTTGAAGAAAACAAGAGACATTATGGTAGCCATTGTTGATTTCCTATTTTCAGGGTCTGAAGGCCCGTGATGCTTTCATCCTTTTGTTTTGACTGGTTTTATACTATTTTGTTTTGTTTGAATTTATTCTGTGTGAAGGTATGGACAACTATTTTGAAGAAAACAAGAGTCATTATGGTAGCCACTGTTGATTTCCTGTTGTCTTGTTTTGAAGTTCTGTGTTGCTTGCACTGTTCTGTCCTGATCTGCTTTGTTTTGTTTTGTTTTATTCTCTTTAAAATAAATAAATAAATAAATAAAAGGAATCTCATTGGAAAAAATCCTAAATAGAATTTCCATTTGCCTGAGTTATACATACACATATATATATAAAGTGATAGCCACAAAGGATAAATTTGAGTCATTTGTAGGAAAATGAATGTATCTTGAGACCATGCTAAGTGAAATAAACCAGACACAGAAAGATAAATAGTTTCTCTTATATGAGAAACCAAAAATATAAGTAACTTAAAAAGCAAAATAAAAGAGAAAATACAGGAAATAAATTAGTAGACTTTTTGGAGATGGGAAGGTGATCTATTGATGGGGGAGGGGGAAGGCTGGGAGCAGGTTTTTTATCAGCCTTCTGGTCTCCTGAGCTATGACCAGAGTCTCCCAGCTTTGTTACTTTTCTCTGGTTGCTGAGACAAAATACCTGATGCCCAGAATTTGGGAAGAAAAGCTTTACTTAGCTTACAGTTTTTGCAGGTTTCAGTCCATACTCAAATGGCTTCAAGGCAGGGTTGTGTGGCTGAGGGGCAACCATTCATGGCAGCCACAAGTGACAAGAGCAAAAAGATCAAAAATGGAGAAAGGATGCCTCCTTCCTTCCACTATATTGCATGACAAACGCTGAATTCAGCCACCTCCATGACTGCATGAGGCTTTGAGGGGACACTTAAAGAAACCACAACATCAAAATGAAAAGCCTCTGCATAACTACGGAAACAGAACAGAATGAAAATGCTGTCTGTGGAATGGGAGAAAATAACCGCAAACCATTTATCTGATAAGGGGCTAGTATCCAAAACACACAATAAGCATACACAACTCCATAGCACAAGAACAAATAACCAGATTAGATAATGGTCAAAGAACTTGAATAGACAGCTGTCCAAAGAAAACATGCAGATGGGCCCACCAAGAGGTACATACAGATATGCACAAGGCCACTAATCAAACAAGAAATGCAAATAAAAACCACAATGAATTATCACTCTGTACCTGTTAGAATAGTCACCATTATAAAAAAATAGGTAAGGTTTGGTGAGGATGTACAGAAATTGGAACACTTGATGAGCACTGCTGATGAGCATGTAAAATGGACTAGCTGCTATGGAAAACAGTATGCAGGTTCCTTAAAAATTTGAAATTGAACTATATAGGCTACAGAAATCACACTTCTATATATTTACCTAAAATAATTGATATCAGGATCTCGAAGTGATATTTACACTATAGAATTCACAGGAGCGTTATTAGCAATAACCAGTATATAGAAACAACCTAAATGATCATCAATAGATGAGTAGATAAAGAAACTTTTATATAACACACAATGAAGTATTATTCAGGAAGAAATCTTGTCATATATAACAACATAAATGAGTCTGAAGGACATCATGGTTAATGAAATAAACCAATGGAAAAAAATTTTCTAGATTGCATTTACATAAGAACAGAGGAATGGTAAACTCATAGGAAAAGAGTGGAATGGTAGTTGGGAGGTGGAAAAGAGAAAAACAGGAAATTGCTATTCAACAAGTATAACATTTCAATTATGCAAGATGAGCAACTGCTAGAGATCTGCTGTAAAACATCATGCCTATTGTCAAAACCGTTACATTTTACATCCAAAACTTACTAAAAGTATATATTTCAGAGAAAAGAAACATGGGCAGCATCAAGGTGCAGATCAGCATCAGATCAGCATCAAAGTTCAGCCTCTCTGGGACCTGGAGTTGAGGCATCTGGAAGAAAATAACGTTCTGAAAAGATAGAAAGAGTTGAATCTCTAGGAATGAAAGAGAGCTGAGAGGATAACCAGAAACTGCAAAGGTAGAGCGATGGAGCAAAGCAGAAAGAAGTAGGCAGGAACAAAGGCTCAAGGCAGCTTCCAGGGAGGGATACCTGTCTCTGCTAACACAGAATAATGCTGGAGAGGGATGGAGATTCTAGAGAGACAGTACACCAGGTTGGGAGTGGTAGCTCAAAGAAAAGCTCATTGTTAGTATAAACTGCAAAAGCAGTGTGGCATTTTATTCTGAAAGTGGCACCTTCTGCAAGGCAAGACAGACTTGGGGAGGAAATTCAGTTAATTGCCTACCACATGTGAGGTTTAATCAGGAGCCATTTTGAGAAGGGGTTCACTGAGTAGGACTGATCCACAGAGCAACTGCAGGGCAGCTGTACTCCTGGGTTTCCAGTGTCACATTGCCACAGTGAATAGATGAGACACAACTATGGGAGACAGTCATAGATAGGGTGTGGGCTGAATATAGATCATCTAAGTTTATTCTTGGACCAGGAGAGACAAGAAGGTCCTACCCTCCAAGGTGACAAGCCAGGTTGGGCTTCTGTGGCTTCCAGAGGGGCTGGGTCTGAAAGTGCTAGCATTAAATCTAACAGACTACTTGACACTCCACTACCAGTACCACTGCCTACATCTAGCACAAAAGTCAATAGTCTGATTGTTTTTCATATCAATCAGGGTAAGCAAGGATACAGCCAAGCTAGGGAAATTGCCAGAATCTGGGGTGTACATACCAGAGCAGGGGCACCTTCACAAATTCACAGGACATAAAGGTAGGCAGAGGAAACAATAAATTGAGCTACAAAGAGTGACACCGAGAGTAGGAATTACAAGAACGACTACAGCCATAGAGTGGAGACCATTGACTGATCATGTCCAGCGGGAAAGGCAGGCCAGGATCCAGAATTCACACACAAAAAGGTGAGTGGGGAAATAGAATAGGTCTTAGCAATGACTCACTATCCCTCCACAATATCTGCTGGATTCCAAGACTATAGACCCTGGAAAGAAACCATTCATTCAAAAACACGGAGGAATTTCTTGGACTCTTTCCCTTTCTTTCTTTCTGTCTGTCTGTCTGTCTTTTTTTCCTTTCTTCCACTGGTTCTCTGGGGTATAGAATTTTTCTTTTTTCTTTTATATTAATTTTCTTTTAATTGTTTTCATTTTTCTTCTATTTTTCTTTAACTCTGCTCTTTTCTCATTTTTCTTTTTTCTTTATTAGTATAGTTTTTAAGCTTTATTCATATTTATATATTCAGTTAACACTAAGCTATTGCTGTTGAATTCTTTTCTACAGTTTGTGGAGTTATAGTTACTGCATTTTGTAGATATCTGCTGTATGTCAATGTTTGAGTTCTTTGTATTTATATCATTATATAACCCTTTTCTATGGTTAAGGGTGGTACATTATTGGTTCTTATGGCATGTTAATACCCAGTTTGTCTTTGACTCTATTATTGGTCCTGATTTGTTGCTATTGCCAGATTTGCATAGTAGTTACTATAAATTGAATTTCTCTATATGTTTATATATGGATAATCTTTGTGTCATTAACAATAGTCCATTCCCAGAGAACTGGATGTTAGACCAATTATACTGCACCCTCAGCTCCCAAATTAATGAAGGAGGTTACATCACAGACAAAGACAAAAACATCTAGTTAGCAATGCCAAAATGCATTATTGAAAACCATACATTAAGAGCTCTCAATACTAGCAACAAATTATTTCTAATATAATCAACCCACAAACCTCACAACAACAAAAACACACATGAGAAACAAGACAACAAAATGCCTCCAAAAATATCCATTTCTCACAAGACAGAATTAAACAGATACAGACTTAATAAAATAATCAATAAGTTTGCAAAAGACAATAATAAAAAGACAACTAAGCTAAATGATATGATACAAAACATGAATGGCTGACCAGTTGAGCAATAATTAATAACTATGAGAAGATTCCAAACAAAAATGCAGGAGATTAAAAATTCTATTCAAAATTTTAACAGTAGAAGTGACCAATGTGAGAACAGACTCAGAAATAGGACACAGGGTGGACGACAGTGATCATATATTAAGAGACACCATAAAAACTGCCAGATGATGCAAAGACTAATCTAAGATTAATTAGAACTAATGAAAAATAAGAAGACAGCACTAACAGTATGAAAACCTGCTCACAGAAATAAGAGCACAAAATTTCCCAAATAAAGGGAAAGAAAAGCAGGAAACTTCAAACCTGGGGAAAGAATTTAAGGTACATATAAGAGAGGCATACAGAATCCCAAATACTTGCCATGATCAGTAAAAAACTTTGCCATGACACATCACAGTTAAAATCCCAGAAGTCCAACACAAGAACAGAATTTTAAGAGCTGTTAGAGAAAAGCAACAAATCATTTACAATGATAAATCCATTGCAATTATAGCATAATTTCCAACACAAATTTTAAAGACAGGAGAGCCCACTGTAAAACATTTCAAGCCTTAAAGAAAGGAACTTCCAATCCAGACTGATATATCCTGAAAAGCTATTTTTCAAATTTTATGGAGAAATAACATATTTACATGTCAAAGACTAACTTAAGAAATTCATAGATGCAAAAACAGCACTCCAAAAACTCTTCAAGGATATTCTAGAAAGAGATAAGAAAGCTGAGAATGACAAAATGTCTAGTAGAATGAACACACGAGGAAGGGGGAGCAGTTAAGCACAAGAGGAAAAAGGAAAACAGCAAGAGGAAAATAATTCAATAGCAGGAATACATCCATACCTTTCATTAATAACTCTCAATGTGAATGGTCTCAATTTTCCAATCAAAAAGCACACATTTGCAGAATAAATGAAGAAACAAAACCCAAAGGTATGCTGTACACAAGAAACATATCTAATACAAAAAGAAATTCACTGACTAAAGTCAGGATCAAGACAGGGATGTCCACTATCACCATCCCCATTCAATATAGTACTCAAAATTTTACTCAGAGAAATCAGGCAGCAGAAGAAAATAAAAGAGACACATACAGGAAAGGAAAAAGACAAATTATCATTATTCTCAGGTGACATGGTCCTCAACATAGAAGACTCAAAAATTACACCAAAATACTCTGAGAATTAATAACCAAATACAGTAATGTAGCCAGATACAAAATCAACACACAAAAAATTTATGGCATTCCTGTACATTAATACTGAACATACCAATAAAGACATTAAGGAAATAATACCATTTGCAATATCAATTAAGATAAATTAAATATTTAATAGTTAACTAGGAAAGTGAAAGATCTGTATAATTCTGAAAAAGGAGATTAAATAAGACATTAGGAAACAAAAAGATACTTCCTGTTCCTAGTAGAAACAACCAATTATTATTAAAATGGCCATACTTCTAAAACTGCATACAGATTCAAAGCAACCCCAATGAAAATACAAATAGCATTCCTCACAGAACTAGGAAAATCAGTCCCAAAGTTCACATAGAACCAGAAGAGATAGAGAATAACAAAAGCATTCCTGGTTAACAAGAACAAAGCAGGAAGCATCACAATCCCATACTTCAAATTATATTACAAAGCTACCATGATTAAAAGAATGGCATCATACTAGCACAAATTCAGACATGTAGATCAGTGGAACAAAATAGAAGATTACAGAAACAACCTCAGACACATTCAGCCATTTGATATTTAAACAACAGGCCAAAAACCTAAACTTGAGGAAAAACAGCCTGTGTAACAAATGGTTCTGGGAAAACTGGTTATCTACATGCAGAAAATTTAATCTAAACCATATCTTTCACTAAGTACTAAAGTAAATTCAAAATGAATCAAAGTTCTAAATGTTAAAGCAGAAACACTTAATATGCTAGAAGATAAAATAGATACTCTGAAAGACATAGGCTTAGGCAAAGACTTTCTGAACAGAATGCTAATTGCACAAGAAATAACATCAAGAATCAACAAGTGGAATTATACCAAATCAAAAAGTCTTTGCACAGCAAAAACAAATTCAAAAGCGTGAAGAGATAACCTAAAGAATGGGACAAAATCTTTGCCAGCTATATCTCAGAAAGAGGACTAATATCCAGAATATAAAAAACTAAAAAACCTTAGACTCCCAAAATAAGACCCAATCAAAAAATGGGAAACTGACATGGATAGACACTTCTCAGAAGAAGTAAAAAAGGGCAGTTAAAACTTGTTCAACATCACTAGAAAATACAAATTTAAAAAACACTGAAATTCCATCTTATTCCAGAATGGCTATCATCAAGAAAACAAATAATAACAAATGCTGCCAAGACTGCACTGGAAGGGAACTCTTCTGCATTTCTGGTGACAATGTAAACTACTACAACCACTATGGAATCATTATGGAGATTTCTCAAAATGTTAAAAATAGAAATTCTATTTGGCCCAGCTATTCTCCTTCTAGGTTTCTTCCTGAAAGAGTTAAAGACATCATAAAAAAACATGCAGCATTTATACACAATAGAATATTACTTTGCCATAATAAAAGATAAATTTGAATCATTTTTAGGAATTGGATGCACCTTGATACTATAATGTTAAATGAAATAAGACACACAATCTTAAATATCACATGGTTTCTCTTACATGAGAAACCCAAAATATAAAGAAAAAATAAAATGTACATTATAAGAAATAGGGAAACAGATCTTTTTCAAAACAGAAAGGAGCCAAGAGATGGAGATTGGGGGGCATGACACAAAGAATTAAAATATGTTATGTACATGTACCAAATTTCCATACAGAAGGTGATCATTATATATAGCGAACATGTACTAAGAAAAATAAGAATTAAAGGAGTAGAATTCATGCTAAATGTTTTCAGTACAATACATGCAAGTTAGATGATTGCACAATTTTAATATTGCTACTGTTTGTATCTTTACTATCCCCTTAAGGTCCCATGTATTAAAGGCTTGGTCATCAGCTTGGTGCTATGGAGAGTCAGTGAAAACATTAAGAGGTGAAGAGGTTTACGGGTCACTAGAGTGATGTCCTAAAAAATATTGTGAGGCCTAGAGTTAGTGGGTTTCTGTGTCTCTCTCTTTCTCGTACCATCTCCCACCCCAGACATGATATAACTGCTTTATCTACAATGTAGACTCCTGCCATGACATGTCACCACAGGCTCAAAGCAACCTATCCAACAGTGCACTGAAGCTTCTAATACTGAGCCAAATAAACATTTTTATCTTCATAAGTTAGTTGTCTTAGGTATTTCTTATGTTAACAAAAGCTAACCATCACAAATACATTTTCTGAATTTGAAAATTAAAAAGTGAAGATTGGGAAAATAGCAGTAACTTTATTTTGGGGTCAAATTTTACCCAGTAGGCATCAATCCATTCTAGAAGAGAAGACTACATATAATGACTTCTGCTCCTGTCTAATATAGGATATTGTTAGTAAAAACAGTAAGGGTCATGAAGTCTGAATATCTGTATGCTTTAGAAACTAGCATTACCAGTCTGAAGAACAGATTTCAGGTGTCAGTTGAAAGAAAAAAGAGGGGTTACTACATTTTGCTTTCTTGGATGATGAAATCAAGGCAGGGATACCTGGTCTAAATATTTCAATTGTTAAAAGCTAATCTTGGAGCTTTTATTCATCTAATAATTCATAACTTTTATTCAGGAGAGTAGAGAAAAATATAAGATACCGTGTGTTTCCCATATGGTTCAGTAGTAATCACAACCAGTCCAAGAATTCCTTAAAAAGTCTGATAAAATATGTGAAGGGAGAAGAAAAGGAGGCCCAGGGAAACTTGTACAGGGTGGGATGGGGGTTGATAAAGATGTTATGAGACCAGAGAGAGAAATCAAGAGCACATTTTCCCTTTGCAGAAACCAAGTTAGAGATTCTTATATAGGTGGCTTATAGTCATGTAAAATGCCAGGCAATCCATCAACAGATATGTTTAAAGCACCTACTAGTGATTTATAGTTAATGCTTAGTGAACAGGAACACTGCAACTGGAACTGCTTAAATATTTCTTCTGAAATGTAATTAAGTTGGTACACAGGGGGAATTAATAGCAGTATTGTGATTCTTTAAAGAAGGAAGTGCTACCCATTGAATTCGCCTGTCTGCGTAGTAAATCATGTTCTTGTCTAGCATGCTAGTTAAACATATCTCACTCAACCAAAGAGTTTGATTGACTTCATGTACAATTTTAAAACATACAAATGTGAAGCCATAATCAGTATGGAGTTGTACAAACTATAAGGAGAGAAGAGGAAAGAAGGAGGAAGGAGAGGTAAGAGAAATTCTACAGAATTCAGTGTGTGCGTACATACCTGTGTACACACACACAGACTGGGGATAAAACCCATGACCTTGGTCAAGTTAGCTAAGCACTCTATCTCTGAGCCATACCCCCAGTCCTTGGGATGTAGCATTTTAAAAGGGAGTTTATTAACACAAAAGAACTATGCTGCAACCACTCAACCCTTATGCCATACCACACCCCTCCCCCTTTTACTCCTTCTGTCCCTCTCCCTCTAACACACTAGAGACAGCCACACACACACACACACACACACACACACATCATCATCATCATCATCATCATCATCATCACATAATAAAATTTGCAGTCTCTAGGTTGAGGGGTATAGTATTTATCTATGCAAGCAAATTTTATATCAGTTTGTATAGAGAATAGTAATAAATGTTAAAGGTAAGGGAGAGGGTAGGTCAGATCACACAAAAAATGTAATAAAATGTTCTTATGTTGCTCCTCATTCACTTCTGAATAATGTATATATGAAAATTGCGACTATAGACAGGAGCACTTGAACTGTTTGTTTTTCTGACCCTGCCCCTGATGGTAACTGCGAAGAAATGTATGAACCCAGGGGCAATAGCAGAAATAAATTTAGAAGCTATGTATGAAACCCAGGTTTCTGAAAGAAGGAATGCACACAAAGTTAAAATATGAAAAGGAATAATCTCAAATCTTATAGAAGTTCCTAAAACCTAACTTTAACTGTTAATAAATTGTCTACAGAATACATTTCGGGTGCAAAACTAAATCCAGTGGCTTACATCTATGAGTTCTGCCTTTAAGGAGTTATACACCCATGAAGCATATAAAACAAGCATGCAGAACTCACTAGAAAGAACACAGTGGGGGTTGGGTTACAACCCAGTCACAGAATACATGCTTAAGATGCACAAGGTCCTGGGTTCAATTTCCAGGACTGCCAAAAAAGTCATTGAATACATACAAAAAAACTTGTAAAAATAAGAACATGGAGAGCATCAGAGGAGAGCTGGGGGGAGCTTTAAGGGTTTTTCTGCAGAGGAGAGTTAGTGGGTAAATGTAGGGATGGAAGATAGAGTAAAACAGGACTAAAAGGAAGTATTGCTAGTGGTGGGCCTCAAAAACTAAATAGGAATTATTCAGGTAGATAGAACTAGAAAAGTGTTTTGAGACTATAATGAGCAAAGTAGAAATTGTGAGTTTTCACATTTAGGAATGATAGTATATGGTAGTGATGACAGGTACAGGCTCTGGAGCTGGCCTATTTGGGTTAAAATCCTAGTTCTATGAGTTACTAACTGTGAGAGTCCAAATAAATCATTTGAATTCCTATGTGTCTCATTTTTGTCCTTTCTGAAATGGGGAAGAACAATAAAAGCACATATGTTTACTGTGTGGATTAAATAATGCATGTAAAATCATTTAGAACAGAGTCAGCAATCCAGTAAATGCTCAATAAATGAAACCTATTATTTGTTCTTAATTTGGATAAAATATTAGAGATTTAAGGATGGAAGAAAGGTAGGAGCCCTAATTTGGAGAACTTAGGACACTAGACTTAAGCAGTTTGAACTTAAAATAATATGAAAGAGGTTTTAGTTGAGCAGTTCAATTT
Organism: Dasyprocta punctata; assembly: GCA_004363535.1. Taxonomy (NCBI): domain Eukaryota; kingdom Metazoa; phylum Chordata; class Mammalia; order Rodentia; family Dasyproctidae; genus Dasyprocta; species Dasyprocta punctata. The sequence continues at coordinate 17,746 of RJWM01002030.1, read as the reverse complement.
AAACCAGCATAAAGGAGGCAGAGGCTTATAATCCAAGCACTCTGGGAGACTGAGGCAGGAGGATGGCAATATTGAGTCCAGCCTGGACAATTTAGCAACTTAGTGAGATCATGTCTCAAAATAAAAATTAAAACGAGCTGGGAATAAGCTCAGTGAAAATACTCTGGGTTCACTTCCCCATAGTAGAGATTTTAAATAACAGAATAACAAGAAGGCTGGTGTTCGTTCATGGCAGGAGACATAGAAGAACCCAAACCACTTACTGAAACAGAAGACTGACTTGTGGGAGGTTGCATCCCATGGATAGAAGGGCTCCTTAACAGTCTGGCCAAGCAAATTTCCAGTATTATTAATAGTGCTCAGGCAGTGGGTCATAGTTAGTTAGTCAGGGTGGCCTACTTCTAAGACTTCTTTCAATTTGTATGTTGATTTAAAACAAAGATTCTTGTAACGATATGGAGGAAAGATTTGCGCAAGACAGTTTAGAAGCATGGAGTCACAACAACCATTTTAGCAAGATGACTGTACAGGAATTGGTAATAATGGGACATGAGGATACACTGCTTGGGAAGATCTCTGGTCTAGAATGTGAGAGGTGGAAAGGACTTCACAGATAAACCAGTCGGCCTAGCTTCCTCACTGTACAGACGCAGAAACTAAACTTCTCAAATAGAGGAAGTGACTTACAAGATAAATTAAAATGGGGTGAGTCTAACAGCAGGAAAGCCAGCCAAGAACTCAGACATAAAGTAGGGAGGGGTCAGGAGAGGGTGGAAGTAGCAGGAATTGAAAGGAAGAGGGTGGATCTTTCCAAGAGTTATTTTGAAGGAAGAAAGATTGACAGGACATGGTGATTGACCGGATATGGGCATGAGTAAGCTGTAACTCCAAGATTTTAATCTAGCTGAGTGGGAGGTGGAAAGCCAAGGACAGCATGTTTTGCAAGGGGAAGATATTCTGTTTTAGACATATCGGGGTGTGAAGTAAAAAAGTTATTAAGTCGACATCGTCCATCAGATAGTTGAAAAGGTTAAGACTACAGACTTAGGTGTCATGAGATTTCAACAGATAGTAGTAGAGGAGAGGAGGGAAGAAGAGGGGAGAGAGGAGGGGAGGGGAGGGCAAGAGAGGAGAGGAGAGGAGAGGAGAGGAGAGGAGAGGAGAGGAGAGGAGAGGAGAGGAGAGGAGA